>CM031613.1:79883300-79895800 GCA_018398815.1 Conus ventricosus | reverse complement strand
GCACCGCAGACATTCATGAGGCGATGGAAAGCCTGATGAGGACAGGTCTTCTTCTCCATGGGCTCTAGCACCGCAGACATTCACGAGGCGATGGAAAGCCTGATGAGGACAGGTCTTCTTCTCCATGGGCTCTAGCACCGCAGACATTCACGAGGCGATGGAAAGCCTGATGAGGACAGGTCTTCTTCTCCATGGGCTCTAGCACCGCAGACATTCATGAGGCGATGGAAAGCCTGATGAGGACAGGTCTTCTTCTCCATGGGCTCTAGCACCGCAGACATTCATGAGGCGATGGAAAGCCTGAAAACACCAGTCCCGAAATGCAGGTGGCCAGTGACAGGGAATCTGAGCGACGGAAGTTGTTATGCTTGATGTTCCAAAGCTTTAAGCTCGACAGATTCTCTCTCTCTCTCTCTCTCTCTCTCTCTCTCTCTCTCTCCTCTCTCTCTCTCTCTCTCCTCTCTCTCTCTCTCTCTCTCTCTCTCTCTCTCTCTCTCAGGAAGACCATCTTGTTAAGCAAAGATTTTCAAAAGTTTCAGGATATGCGTCGGGCGCGTGTGTGTTCTACTTTTGTTCTTGACCACATTGCAGATAGGTCGGTGGCCTTTGCAATTAAACTGTTTGATCTCTCCTCTCTCTCTCTCTCTCTCTCTCTCTCTCTCTCTCTCTCTCTCTCTCTCTCTCTCTCTCTCTCTCTCTCTCTGTGTTAGAGCTGAGGATTTGTGTCGTCGTATTTCTGTGTTGAGCCATGAGACACAATCGAGTACTGTCAGTGAGTGAAGCTACACCATTCACCTGAGTACTGTCATCACCTCTACTGATGGAGTGAAGCTACACCATCACCTAAGTATCACCTCTACGATGGAGTAAGTATACCATCACCGAGACGCATCACCACTACTGATGGAGTGAAGCTACACCATTCACCTGAGTACTGTCATCACCTCTACTGATGGAGTGAAGCTACACCATTCACCTGAGTACTGTCATCACCTCTACTGATGGAGTGAAGCTACACCATTCACCTGAGTACTGTCATCACCTCTACTGATGGAGTGAAGCTACACCATTCACCTGAGTACTGTCATCACCTCTACTGATGGAGTGAAGCTACACCATTCACCTGAGTACTGTCATCACCTCTACTGATGGAGTGAAGCTACACCATTCACCTGAGTACTGTCAGTGGCCTCTACTGATGGAGTGAAGCTACACCATTCACCTGAGTACTGTCAGTGGCCTCTACTGATGGAGTGAAGCTACACCATTCACCTGAGTACTGTCAGTGCCTCTACTGATGGAGTGAAGCTACACCATTCACCTGAGTACTGTCAGTGGCCTCTACTGATGGCGTGAAGCTACACCATTCCACCCTGTTTTCCAAGGATGACCTTTTCCACCCTGTTTTCCAAGGGATGACCTTTTCCACCCTGTTTTTGAGATTTTGGACATTCTGGTGATCTGTGGATGGTTTTTCCATTCTGGTGATCTGTGGATGGTTTTTCCATTCTGGTGATCTGTGGATGGTTTTTCCATTCTGGTGATCTGTGGATGGTTTTTACATTCTGGTGATGTGTGGATGGTTTTTACATTCTGGTGATGTGTGGATGGTTTTTACATTCTGGTGATCTGTGGATGGTTTTTACATTCTGGTGATCTGTGGATGGTTTTTACATTCTGGTGATCTGTGGATGGTTTTTCCATTCTGGAAGAGTGATGCTGCGTACTCCCAGTGGTCCTCTCCTTCCATGGAGTAAACCCCGCTTCCAGTCTTAAGCTGTCACAGCTGTTCCAGACCAAGGTTTGTGGCTGGCCCCCTGTCGTGTTAAACGTTGTTGTTAGATCTTCTGATGGCATGGTGTTCTCTCTTTGACAGTGTTGAGTGCACACACAATCTGCTTGGGTAGTTGGTTGTCTCCACGTATATGACCTTCGCTGGGTTAGCGTGGCTTTGCATGGTCTTACGATATGTTCCAGAGGCGACACATATAATCCTCTGACCCTCCCCATTTCAACAGGTTTGAAGCCGAGGGCAGGAGGTCGTATACAGACCTGAGAATGAAGCTGGGTCTCATGGAAGCCACACGCTATATTTCATTTCTAGCTGAGCCTTTGATGGAATCCGTCCCCCCCATTGTCCACTGCCCCAGCTGGTTTTGCTGGACAGCCTCCTGGATTGTCTTGGCATCCTGTTCTGTATTCATCTCTTGGATCACCATCGCTGTCTTCGCTTTCCCTTTGGCTTTCGACCACCACTACATTTCTGTTGATCTTAAACCCTGTCTGTTGGTTTGTGTGTGCCTCCTACCACCACTACGTTTCTGTTGATCTTAAACCCTATCTGTTGGTTTGTGTGTGCCTCCTCATTCCTCTGATCTTAAACCCTGTCTGTTGGTTTGTGTGTGCCTCCTCATTCCTCTGATCTTAAACCCTGTCTGTTGGTTTGTGTGTGCCTCCTCATTCCTCTGATCTTAAACCCTGTCTGTTGGTTTGTGTGTGCCTCCTGATTCCTCTGATCTTAAACCCTGTCTGTTGGTTTGTGTGTGCCTCCTTATTCCTCTGATCTTAAACCCTATCTGTTGGTTTGTGTGTGCCTCCTCATTCCTCTGATCTTAAACCCTGTCTGTTGGTTTGTGTGTGCCTCCTCATTCCTCTGATCTTAAACCCTATCTGTTGGTTTGTGTGTGCCTCCTCATTCCTCTGATCTTAAACCCTGTCTGTTGGTTGGTGTGTGCCTCCTCATTCCTCTGATCTTAAACCCTGTCTGTTGGTTTGTGTGTTCCTCCTTATTCCTCTGATCTTAAACCCTATCTGTTGGTTTGTGTGTGCCTCCTCATTCCTCTGATCTTAAACCCTATCTGTTGGTTTGTGTGTGCCTCCTCATTCCTCTGATCTTAAACCCTGTCTGTTGGTTTGTGTGTGCCTCCTTATTCCTCTGATCTTAAACCCTGTCTGTTGGTTTGTGTGTGCCTCCTTATTCCTCTGATCTTAAACCCTATCTGTTGGTTTGTGTGTGCCTCCTCATTCCTCTTATCTTAAACCCTGTCTGTTGGTTGGTGTGTGCCTCCTCATTACTCTGATCCGAAACCCTGTCTGTTGGTTGGTGTGTGCCTCCTCATTCCTCTGATCTTAAACCCTATCTGTTGGTTTGTGTGTGCCTCCTCATTCCTCTGATCTTAAACCCTGTCTGTTGGTTTGTGTGTGCCTCCTTATTCCTCTGATCTTAAACCCTGTCTGTTGGTTTGTGTGTGCCTCCTTATTCCTCTGATCTTAAACCCTGTCTGTTGGTTTGTGTGTGCCTCCTTATTCCTCTGATCTTAAACCCTGTCTGTTGGTTGGTGTGTGCCTCCTCATTCCTCTGATCTTAAACTCTATCTGTTGGTTTGTGTGTGCCTCCTTATTCCTCTGATCTTAAACCCTGTCTGTTGATTTGTGTGTGCCTCCTCATTCCTCTGATCTTAAACCCTGTCTGTTGGTTGGTGTGTGCCTCCTCATTCCTCTGATCTTAAACCCTGTCTGTTGGTTTGTGTGTGCCTCCTCATTCCTCTGATCTTAAACCCTGTCTGTTGGTTGGTGTGTGCCTCCTCATTCCTCTGATCTGTTGGTTTGTGTGTGCCTCCTGATTCCTCTGATCTGGACGTTTTCCGTTCCCACGTCCACTGCGTCCTGAACTTGCCAAAATGAAAATCTTTAAGAGCTAGAACTTGCCAAAATGAAAATCGTTAAGAGCTAGAACTTGCCAAAATGAAAATCTTTAAGAGCTAGCAGCTGGAAGAAACCCTATCATCTTCCTATAGACTCTATCCTTTCTTTTTCAAAGAGAAACAAATAATGCTTTATCAGAACTATAGGTCAGTAAACGAAACTTTTGTTGGTAGAGGGGTATGAATAGGGGTGAGGGGTGGGAGGGGAGGGTGAGGAAAGGAAAGCAGATGAAGCAGAGGTGAAGGCGTTACATAAAAAAGGGGGGTGGGGTGGAAGGGGAGTGTACGCATGCCAGCCCTATTTCCGGCACAACAGGCTCTTTCTGTTTCCCTCCCAACAAGAGTTTTTCCGTCTGAAAAGGACGTAACTCACCGAGGCTGTCAGTCAGCGACCCTCACATGAAAGAGGGAGGGTACATTTACGGCGCCTTGGGGTCCTGAGGTAATCCCCCTGAGGTCTGAGATTGAGAGCTTGACGGACGTCCGCTGACCACGAGCTTTATTGACCTTCCCTGCTCTTCTCACAGGGCTCGCTTCTCGCGTGAGGTCACGCGGGTTTACTTCTGCTGAGTTTGACGTCATAATAAATCGGAAATGAAGTAGGGAACAGTAAACGATAAACAGTAAACAAGTGGGGTATGTTTTGCTCCCATAAGGAAACCCAACACAGAGTAACTTTTATTCAAGACTGGCACAGCCTTTAAAACTTGAATAAAGTCAGACAAATACACAGACGAACAATCTAATAGATTGTGTGTGCCAATCTCATAGATTGTTCGCCTGTGTATTTGTCTGACTTTATTCAAGTTTAAAAGGCTGTGCCAGTCTTGAATAAAAGTTACTCTGTGTTGGGTTTCCTTATGGGAGCAAAACATACCCCACTTGTTTACTGTCATAATAAATGACGCAGAGAGAGGAGAGAGAGAGAGAGAGAGAGAGAGAGAGAGAGAGAGAGAGAGATTTCGGTATAATTCGGTATCATCCCCTTTCACGGAAGAATGCAACGCTACACAATGGAGATGGTCAGTATTGTGCCGCTTCTGATCCTTTAAGAGATAAATGAACAAACTGGCACACATAAATAGATCCTTCAAGAGATACACGAACAAACGGGCACGCGTAAATAGACCATTGGTAACGAAATTTTTGCTGACGCTGTGCACAAGTATGCCGAGAAAGAAACGTGACGACAATTGCTGACCGAATAAGATGTCATTCCTGAAAACAAGGTTTATTTGCTTTGCTGGTACCACCCAGCAAGTGTCAGTCCATCTGTAAAAAGTTAAAACAACAACAACAACAACAAAAGAACTATATATTGCATCACAGTGATGCTTTTTTTTCCTTTCTTTTTCTTTATTTTATTGTTCATATTCTTTTCTTCCTTTTTTTTTTCTTTTTATTTATTTTATTGTTCATATTCTTTTCTTCCCTCTTTTCTTTTTTTGCATTTCTTTTTCGTTTCTTTTCTTTAAATCATTTTTGATACAACACGTATGTACACTCTAAGTAGCATCACGCTCACCGGGGAAGGGGCGGGGAGAAGGGGGGGGGGGGGGGGGGGGGGGGGAGGGGGAGAAGGGGGGGGGGGGGGTAATCCCTATTCCACCACACACACACACACAGCCACACGCAGAGTGGCTCCCCTTGTCGGGTTTCCGGTCCTGCACCAGTAGTCCACATGGAGCGATGGCGAGTCGCCTTGCGAAAGAAGACCCGGTGTGACCGCTTCCTTTAGCCCTCCACGCGTGAACCCACTCCCAGCAGGTGTTTCAAGGCCACGTGTCCATACTCACAACTGAGGGAGTTAATCCCCACCAGCCTCCCCCTTTCTTTCCAGTTCACTCCCTCCTTTAACATTTTGTAAGTGTCCCAAACGATATCGAAAAAGAAAGTTCACTGCACTGCATCTCAGATGGAGGGGAGGAGGGGAAGGGCGTGAGTGTGTATTACTGTGGACCTGAGTCAGAACTACCCTCCGCCCTCTTCCAAAACTACCCCCCCCCTCCCCGCTCCCGCCCTCCCCCCCCCCCCCCCCCCCCCCCCACCCCACCCACCCCTGCCCCCGATGAGTGATTTTGGGCATGATCCATGAACACTACATGTAAACACAGCGCAGGCTTCCAAGGGGGGTGCAGGATTGCTCCCAGCTGGTTGGTTCGGCAGTTGAGGACAGTGCTTCTCTGGGTCCCACCCGCTCCGTCGGGTGTATCTTTATTCTTGGGCAGGATCCAGAAACGCCCCATTCAGTGACTTTAGGCACTGCCCACTCTTACTCGGACTATGTGTCAGGGAGGGGAAAATAGGTGCATGTCAACATCATTCCTTGGGTTGTTTTTGGACTTTGCCATACATCCTTCACCAGGGATTACTTTGGGAGCAGGCTGGGGTTAGTTCTGGTTCAGGTCTAGAATTCCCCTCTCCTCCCCTCCGTTTTCAAATTCAGATGCAGTATGCTTTGACTGATATGCTTTGTCGTTTGGGACGCCGCTTTGAGAATGTTGACGGATAGGGATGATTTTTCAACAAAAATAACGGTTGATCCGGATTTACTCCATGTAGGTAAATGCTCCCATAACATCTTGAACACTCGTAAATTCCTGTGATCAATTTTCGGAAGAAAAGGCTAGTTTGGATTTTGTTATGTATGACATATATACATATAGTATGCGTCCTCGGTGCAAACAAAAATGAAACAAAATACTTAGAAAATTAGTGACCGATATACGAATGAAATGGAACGACTTTAATGTAGTAGCGTCTGAAGGCAGCTCTTCAGTCGGCTCTACCCAGGTAGGTAGCCCTTTATGTAAACCACAGCATGGGTAGTAAAGTGCTCAGTGCTTGGTCTCTAATTTAGGATAGGCGCTAGATAAAGATTCTAATAAAAAAAATTAGATGAGTAAATGATAAGATCAAGAATAAGTACGTCACACACGCACACACACACGCACACACGCACACACACACACACACACACACACACACACGCACGCACGCACGCACGCACACACACACACACACACACACACACAGAGACCCCCACACACAAAGCATACAGCTGAAAGAAGAGAGAGAGAGAGAGGGGGGGGGGGGGGGGGGGAAGGAGATAGAGAGAAAGGAGAGGGGGGTGGGTGGGGGAGGCGTGAGAGCACTGAAAGAAAGAGAGATGGGGGAAGGGGGAAGGAGGAAGACAGTGCGTGGACACACAACACACACACACACACACACACACCACACCCTACCCTCACACAAAACACACACACACCACACCCTTCACACACACAAAGAGAACTGTGTGTGTGTGAGGGGGGTGGGGTGGGGTGGGGGGGGGGGATGGAGGCGAGAAAGAAGGAAATGGAGAAATATCTGTTAGTGTTACCAGCCGAAACGGCAATCGACCGGAAGAAGCTAACCAGCCTGTTGGCAACTTCACACACTGAAGAGTGCCAACGGCATTCACTCGTGATTTGGGGCCTCCACAGTAGAAAGAAACTCGTGGAGAGCGTGGCAGCAGAGAGTCCTCAGAAGAGAAGCCCCCTTCAAGCAAGTGTTTCGGCCCTTATCTCCTGACACTCTAGGGGGGTTGGGCCACACCCGGTTCATGACTCCGGATGTCCCTCTGCTGCCCCCTTTTTTTCCCCATCTTGGGACGAGCCATGGCTGGGATTCGAACCCATGACCTTCTGGACATGCTCATTTTCCACTTAATGACTCGCACTCTAACCACTGAGACACAGGGACACCTGATATTTGTAGGAAATTTAAGCCTTATGAAGTTCACTTTTGTTTCTCCTTGACCAGATCCAGCTTGAACACCTCTCTGCTGCTTCTGCCATTGCTTTCAGGGCTCTGGGTTTTTCCCTCCCTGCAACTGAGAGCTGTTTCATGAGGCTGCATGCAGACGTTCCTACAAACCCCCAAGCTCCAACTTCTGCAGTGAGGACTTTGACCTGATAACCTTCTCTCCTCAGGCTGTTTGCCAGATCAGCATACTTTTCAGTCTTGTAGATTTGAGCTGCCTCCATTCTGTTCTCATATGGCACCGTGAGCTCGATCATGATCATCTGCTTGGTTGACTGAGAGTGGACTACTATGTCTGGTCTCATGCCACTCTTGCTGATGATCTCTGGGTGACTCTTCCATTCTGGGAGGTCTGCAGTGCACTCCCAGTCATCTGCCCCGTCCAGCAGACTCTGCCTGCATGTTCCGAGTGGCACTGTTGCCTCCATGTGTACCTTCCTTGAGCCAGGGCTACTTTACATGAGCTTAGGACATGCTCCACTGTTTGTTTTCCATGGCAGAGGGGGCATGCAGGATCGTCTGTTTTTCCCCACTTCACCAGGTTTGCATTTGAGGGCAGAAGGTCATATACAGATCTGAGAATGAAGCTGATCCTGAGAGGGGCCATGTGCCAAATGTCATTCCAAGTGAGACTTCTTTGGAGTGCATCTCCCACGTTGTCCATTGCCCTTGCTGGCTCTGCTGGACTGCTTTTCGGAGTCTTCTTTGGTCTTCTTCTTTTCTCATCTCCTGAATCATCATGTCTCTTTTGGCTTTTCCTTTGGCCTTTGACCACCATTCAGTTTTGGTCACCCCCAGTCCTTGTCTGTTGGTCTGTGTGTGTCCTGTTATTTCTCTGATCTTGAGGCTTTCTTTTGCAGAATCCATCGCCTCTTGAACTCTCCATTTTCTGCCTGTCTTCAGCTGGGGCTTGATTGCTTCTACCACCTTGTCTCCTGAATCCTCCAGCATGCTTTGAAGTCTGATCTTCCCTGCTTTGTATTCCTCCAGGATGGATTTCAGTGGTAGTTTCAGCTTTGCTTGGCGACAGTACAGCGCTATGTCAGTCAGACACGGTGGGACACCAAGCCATTTTCTTGTGAACTTGTTGATTTTGGCTTCCATTGCCTCCACTATGCTGGTGCAGATGTCGTATATCATCAGAGGCCATAGAAGCTTTGGTATCAGCATGAACTGCAGACACCAGACCTTGTATTTGCCAGGGAGCCCACACTGGTCAATGGTCTCCAAGCCTTCTTCCGCCATCTGCTTGGTTTCTTTTGCTCTTTGTGTGTCTTTCAGCGTACCATCATACCATCTTCCAAGGCTCTTGACTGGTTCTTCTGTGACTGTTGGAATGGCCTGGTTGGCAACACTGAAGACCACAGATTCGGCCACTTTTCCTTTCCTCAGTGAGAGACTCCGTGATTTCTTTGGCTTGAACTTCAATCTGGATGAGGCAACTATGTCGTCCAGCCTCTCCAGCACATGACGTGTCTCGTCTTCTCTGGATGAAATCACTGTAGTGTCATCCATGAAGGCCTTGAGAGGGGGCATCTTGTATCCATCGCCAAGGTCTGTTTGTCTTGCGTTGCTTGTTGCTGCTTTCAAGATGACTTCCATTGCCAACACGAACAGTATTGGGGAAATTGCACAGCCCATTGCAATGCCCACCTCCAAGTTGATCCAATCTGTTGTGTACTCCTTGGTAGAGAACCGCATTGAGAAGCCATTGAAGTACTTCTTGAGCATGTCGCGGATGTTCTTTGGCACATGGTACATCTCAAGAGCCAACTGTATCATCTCATGGGGCACAGATCCATATGCGTTTGCCAGATCAAGCCACACTTTGGATTGCGTCCCAGATCATTGTGGCGTGTTCTACACAGCCAGCCACGCCTGGGATGCCACCTTTCTGGACTGACACATCCAAGTGCTTGTTTTCCATGAGGTACTTGGTCAGCCTTGCTGCCATGACAGAGAAGAAGATTTTCCCTTCGACGTTCAGTAGTGATATTGGCCTGAACTGGCTGATGTCACCTGAGTTTTGCTCTTTGGGGATGTACACACCATCTGCCGTCATCCACTGGCTGCTGATCTTCTGGTTTCTCCAAGCTGATCGCAGCAGCCTGTGGAGCCACTCCAGCACCTTGGGACATTTCTTGTACAGCTGGTAAGGTATTCCGTTTGGCCCCGGTGATGATTTGGCTCTGGCTTTGTCGACCACCTTCTTGATATCCGCCAACGTTGGTGGCTTGTCACTGAACTGTTCCTCAGGGTTGGTTGGCCACACCAGACCTTGAATGTCGAGTGGTGCTTTGTTCTGTGAGTCAGAGTATGTTTTCCTCAGCTGCTGCTCAAGAACTCCTTTGTCCACACTTAGGGTCCCAGATTTTGGCTGCTCAAACAGTGTTCTGGCAAACTGGAAGGGGTCTCTGAAGAAGCGCTCTTGGGTCTTCTTCTTTTTGCTCTTCCTCTTCCTCGCAGATTCCGCTTTGCTGAGGGCGCTGTGTTTAGCTTTCAGGTCTTCCCAGAGTTTTTCCAAGCCTCGTTTTTCAGCTGGCAGTGCGGTCTTCATTTGCTTCTTGAGGTTTTTCTTTTGGACCCTGATCTTGTCCATCTCTTCTTGGCGTCTGGATTTCTTTGGAGGTGTTTTCTCTTTGGGTAGTTTTGCTCCATAGGCGTCTCTACATGTGGAATACACAATGTCCCCATATGTGGCTAGTTTGTGTTCCAGGGTGCTTTTCCCTATCAGTGCATCGAGTCTTTGGACGACTTTTGCATCCAGTTTCTCCCAATCTTCAGTTTCGTTTGCTCGTGGCAGGCTGAGTTTCAGGCGCCTCGCATTGAGGGCCTGTGCAAATTCCTCATCCGAACCAACAGCGTGGATGTCCTTGGCATTGTGGTTTAAATCCTGGCCTTGGTCTTCCGACGTCTTATCTGCTGATGCAGTGCGCTGCTGCTCATTCAGATGAGTCTTCACACATCCCATCTTTGTTCTGTGGATCTTCATGCCACGGGTGGTAGCGAAACGCTTTCCACAGACACATGGATATTCCATTTGGTCCATGTTCATTGTCCGTTTGGGATTTGCAGTCGTGATTGGTTGAGCACCGATGGATTCATCATTCTCTCCCCCTTTCGGTGAATCCTCCATAAAACTTAACTGCCAGTCAAAAAAAAAAAAGAAAAAAGAAAAAAAAAGCATACTTGGTAAAGAAGGATTGCTTACTAATACAAAATTAGAAGCAAAAGCACGCACACGTAACATACATTTTGTTACATTCAAACAAACGCGGAAAGTAAAAGTGTGTACGATGTGTGTGTGTGCGTGTGTGTGTGTGTGTGTGTGTGTGTGTGTGTGTGTGTGTGTGTGTGTGTGTGTGTGTGTGTGTGTGTGTGTGTGCGTGCGTGCGTGCGTGCGCGTGAGAGAGAGAGAGAGAGAGAGAGAGAGAGAGAGAGAGAGAGAGAGAGAGAGAAGAGAGAGAGAGAGAGAGAGAGAGAGAGAGAGAGAGAGAGAGACAGACAGACAGACAGACAGACAGACAGACAGACAGACAGACAGATAGAGACGGACACATAGAGAAAAGAGAGACAGGAACATGGAGAGCCTAGATATTCTGGCTCCACCTGCGTGACATCGCTGTCCGAAAACAGACAACGGCCTAACCAGTCCGGGCGACCTTCTCTGCTCTTTCTCATTTCACTGACCATACATTGCATTTTGACCGCTACCCCCCCTCTCCCACCCCTTCTTTTCCTGCCCACCTGGACCAGAGCTGCGTTTCCTAGAGTTAAGGTGGCGATAACTCTCGCTGACCTGTCGAGTGTCAACGTTTCGTAGCACACTCAAGCGGCGAGAGGAGCTAGGAACAGGCGAGAGTTCGCTACTCTTGTCATAGGGGGCTCCCTGGCGTGCGACAGTTCTGATGTCCACGAAAAGTAGTGATGTTCTCTGGTTGGTATATCAAATCATCAAAATGATACCCTTTCCACAAGCAAGAGGAACTTGAAGAAGCAGTCACTTCTTAACTTTTAATTCTTATTCATTCCGCCCATTTCTTTACTTAGTTCTCTCGCCTCTCGCCTCCCTTGCAGGGAAGGGTAAGCTAGCTAGCCACCTCGCCTGTTCTCGCGACTGTGAAACTCGTCTCGGGTCTATGCCTAGCCCCTTTCTTTACTCCACCTGCCCGCTGTCCCGCCCCCCCCCCCCCCTCCCTTCCTCTTCCTTCCACTCCCTCATTTCCTGAAGTCTTATTCTCATCCTCCAGTTCTGACACGTGCACGCGGAAGTACATGATGACCACACAAAAAATAGTGTCTCGTTTCCTTGCACGTGTCACGTCAAAAATGAACAACAAACAAAAACCAGCAAGAGGAGACATCTCATTCTCATGGCCTGTGACGTGAACTGATTTTTACTCACGCAGTGTCTTTTGGGGAGTAGAAATTGACATAAAACTGGGTGAAAGTAGATCTAGGTACACGTGTCTTTTGGGAGCAGAAATTGACATAAAACTGGGTGAAAGTAGATCTAGGTACACGTGTCTTTTGGGAGCAGAAATTGACATAAAACTGGGTGAAAGTAGATCTAGGTACACGTGTCTTTTGGGAGTAGAAATTGACATCAAACTGGGTGAAAGTAGATCTAGGTGCACGTGTCTTTTGGGAGCAGAAATTGACATCAAACTGGGTGAAAGTAGATCTAGGTACACGTGCTGCCACCAAGTGTGGACGCGGGTCTGGAGACTTTCGCCACTAGAACTTTCGCTCTCTCCCCGTGGACTTCCGCCCTTGCCACCTGTGGACTTTTGCCCTCGCCACCTGTGGACTTTTGCCCTCGCCACCTGTGGACTTTTGCCCTTGCCCCGTAGACTTTCGCCCTTGCCCCGTAGACTTTCGCTCTTGCCCCGTAGACTTTCGCTCTTGCCCTGTGGACTTTCGCTCTTGCCCTGTGGACTTTCGCCCTCGCCCCGTGGACTTTCGCCCTTGACCCGTGGACTTTCACCTTTG
>CM031613.1:79865800-79878300 GCA_018398815.1 Conus ventricosus | reverse complement strand
CAAATTTTGACAGAAAGGGGACCCCCTTTTGCTTTTCCAAAACGCAAGGGTTAACGCCCTTTATTTGGACAAAGGGGAAACCGGGGGTTTGATTTCCCTCTATACACAGAATGCGCTAATAGACCAAGAATAAATTAAAAAAACTTTCCTGCCCCAGAATAAAGGGCAGGGACCCACACTGACATTTAAAAAAACCCCGCCTAATTGCCCCAAATGGGCCCGGGTGCCGGGGGAATTAATTTTAAAAAATAAAGTGACCCATGTTTGGGGCAGGGCCCTACCAAATCAAAAATGAAAGGTAAAAAAAAAAACCCCCCATAATGGGTCATTTGACCCCAGGTAAAGGGTTTTAAAAATTTCAGTGAACCCAAAGGTAAAGGGTTTTTAAAACCCGCTGATCCAGGTAAAGGGTTTTAAAATTTCCGGTTCCAGGTAAAGGTTTTAAAAATAAACCTGACCAGGTAAAGGGTTTTAAAATTGGGCTGAACCCAGGTAAAGGTTTAAAATCACTTTTTCCAAAAGCCCAAGGGTTTTTAAAAACAGGTGAAAAAGGGTTTAAAGGGTTTTAAAAAACAGGCGCACACTTCGGGAAACGTGACCCAGAAAAAAGCAAAAATTTCAGCGACCCGAATGACCCTTTGGCCCCCGGGGACCCTAGTATAAGATAAAAAATTAAAAAATGCGGTTGTTTCCAGTCATAAGAAAAAAAGATGAAATGACCCAAAATAGGCCAAAGGGCCCCAAAAAACAAAGAAATAAACCAAAAATAGGCCAAATTTGACCCAAGTGATGGGGAAAATTTTGGCAAGTGCCCAGATCTGAATCGGGGACCCAAATGACCCAAAATCGGCCAAAAAGCCCCCGGGTTTGGTATGGAATTCAAGTGGCGAAAATCCATCGGGTGACCCAAAACTATAACTTAAAGTTTCCCAAAGATAGGGGGCCTCAAACCCTTTTGGAAAAATGTTTAAAAACCCAATGAAAAAAAGGGGGCCCTTTAAATTTTAAAATCAAAGCCCAAGCTTTTAAAATTTTCGGGAAAAGGGGAAAAGAAAAACAAAAATAAACCAAAAAAAGTAAAAAAAGCAAAAAGGGAACCTTTGCATCTACAAAAATTGGGTGCATATTGACCCCAACCCACGCCCGCGCGCGCGCGCCACACCACAAAACACACACGCACACGCACCACACACACACACAACAAACACACAACGCCCCGCACACCACGCATACCCCCAAAGCCCCGGCGCCCACACACACACACACACACACACACACACACACTCACACACACACCACACACCACCACACACACACACACACCACGCACGGGGGGGGCAGAAACGCACACATACCACACACACACCCCAACACACACACAAAACCCCCATTTAAACCCCGTAAGTGGGACTGGTTAACCCCCTTTGGGGAAACCCAAAACCCTTTTAAAAATCTTTAAGGCCCTTTTTGGGACCCCTTTTGGGGGTCACCTCCCTTTTAAAATTTGATCTGGGTACGAAATTTAATTCGGGGCCCCTTTGCCCTTTTTCATTTTGGGTCAGGGTCCCCTGCCCCAAATTTTTGGTGTCAACCCTGAACCTGAATCGGAAGGACAAAACACAGGGTCACCCGTTTTGAACTCTTTTAGGCTGTGACATCCTTTTCCGGGGTCTGGGCCTTTAGCCCTCCTTTGGGTCATTTAAAACCTTTTCTGTGTCATTTAAATTTTTAAAAATCACTTGGGTTCAATATGAGCCGGGACTGCCCCCCCTCTTTGGTGGATCCAATGTCTGTCTGTACATGACTTGATCTTTAAATTTGGGGGTGGGTCCATTTGGGGTGCAGGGCCCCAGGGAAAAAAACCTTTAAGGATCCCCAAAGACACACTTTTGGATCCCCGATTTTTTTAAATTAGTCGACCCCTAAAAACCTTTCACGGGGGAAAGAGGAACTTTTTAACAAAAGACATCTTGGGCCCGGGGGGTTAACTATAGACCGGGGATGAAGAGAGAGAAAGAGAGAGAAAAGAGAGAGAGGAGAGGAAAAGAGAGGAGAGGGGGAGAAAAGAGAGACAGACAGCGGGACAACAACAGAGCCCAAGAGAGAAAAGAAGAGACAGAAAAAAAAGGGGACAGCCCGACAGACATGGAAAGAAAAAAGAAGAAGAAGAGACATAACAACACACAAAAACCCGGAGAAAAAAAGACAGAGAGACGTTTGACAGGCAGGCAGCAGACAAAGACACGAGGCAGAAAAACAGACAGACAGGGAAACAGAGAACACGTTTTTCGAGGAAACGAGATTTGCTCTCCCCTTATTCATTCATTCCCTTCAGCTGTCCAACACAGTACGGGAAAAATACCCGTGAGTCCAAAAAACATTCCCCATCAACAGAGAATTTTTAAAGGCCCAACCCCCCCAAAACCCGGGATAAGAGAGACCCCCCCCCCCCCCCCCTTTCCCCCGAGTCCCGGGGAAAAGCGTAAAGGTGAAATGATTGTTGAGGGCAAACATGGGTTTACAGTTTAAGAATTTTGATTTCCCCCCACGTCGGGAAACCTTTTCCCTTTTTCTCCCCCCCCCCTCCCCCCCCCCCTCCCCCACTTCCCCCCCCTTTCACCCCCTCCCCTTCTCCCCCCATGGCCCAAAAACACCCGGGAAAATTTGTGCGGGGGGAACCTCGAGCAATAAAGGCCCCGCTTGAAACCAATACAGGAAAAAAAAAATTTTCATGTGTTAAAAAAGTTATGCCCCCTTGGAGATTGGGACTACAACACCGGTATATGGGGAAATTTCTTTCCCAAAGGAGTGAAATGCACATGGAAAAATTTCCGTGCAAAAACACAAAGAATTTTGACTTCTAAAAACTTTACTAAACCCTCTCTCCAATTCCCCTGACCTCGGGCCAATCTACGATAGAGAAGAAAATCAGAGGGGAAATCAAGATTTTTAAAAAAACATGTAAATATACAACGGGGGAAACCCTTCTTATTCAAACAAAAAATGTCTACAGTGGGTCGATGAGGAGTTTTGACCCGGGTGCGTACATTTTTCACACCTGGGGGTGCCTGGGGCTTACCCACTCTCCCTTCCCCACCAAAGGGGCGTGCAGAAAATGGGAGCAGCGGCGGCCCATGGTGCGGGCCGTGAAAGGGGGACACGTTGTGTGCTTATCCCGCCAATCACACGGGCAAAAGCGGTTTAAGAGGAAGGAGATTTCAGACCGGGACCTTTGACCGCTCCATCCTGCCAAAAAAAAAAAAAAAACTCCCGCATCCCCCCTCCACCCCCCCCCCCCTTCACCCGCTAAGGCCTGCTCCCTTTTCACCCATTTACAGAAACCACCTCCCCCCCTCCCATTCATTGAGCCCCTCCCTTTCCTTTTCCCCTTCCGTCGGCGTTTTGTGACAGGTTCACCCGTCCCCCCCTTTGCGATAAATTTACCCCCCCCCTCACCATCCTCCACTGAAACCCCTGCCCCCCCCTGACTAGTCATCCCCCCCCCCCTCTCCCAAAAAAGACAACCCCTTTTTACGGGAGTTACGGGAAAACTTAGCACGACACAACCCCAGACACGAAAGCGGTTTTTTCCCGTGACAAAGACGGTGACCAAGCTTCAAAGCCAGGGAACATGCTAATGTGTTTTCTGTTTTCCAAAATGGGCTGGTTTCCAAAGCGGTTTTTTCAAACAACCCAATCCCCACAACTGAAATTTCAAACCCCTTTGTGCGCACCCAAAAAGGCCCAAAACACACATTTAAAAATTGATTTAGATGCCCACCCCCACTCAGTTACTTTCACTTACAAGCACAAAAAACACAAAAACCTCTTCCCCCCTCCCCAAAAAAAAAAAACTTCCTTCCAAGGGCTGTTTCCCCCAAACCCCCCCCCCCCAAAACATCCACCCCCCAAAACATCATCTCCCTATTGGGCCCCCCCCGAAAGAGTGGGCCGCTGGCCCCCAGAGGGGGAAATGCGACGGGGGACACAGCGAAGGGAAAGCAACTCCACAGCAGTGTCGAGTCCGTCAGTCACGGGCCTCCACCCCCCCAACCCCCTCCACCATGGGCAGTGGGCCCCCAAAAGGAAAACCACCCCCAAACCCTTCCACTTTTGTCAGGGTCGCTAAGGGGCAAACCCCCCCCAACCCCCCTCCCCATGTCAGTGTCACTAAGGACAACCCCCCCCAAAACCCCCTCCACCATGTCAGTGTTTACTAAGGAACCACCCCCCCAACCCCCTCCAAAACCAAAGTCAGTGTCACTAAGGACCCACTACCTTTTTGCTGGGGGGGGAAGTAGTGAAAGGGGTTTTAACCCCCCCGCTCCTCACCCCCCAACAGCAAGCCCCAAAAAGGGGGTGTCATGAAACCCGAAAAGTGACCCCGCAGACTGAGTGGCTCAATGGGCCCCGACCCCCCTCAACAAACCCTGAACTGGCTGCCGTTCATGTTGGGATCCACGACTGTGCAAAAGTCCAGGGCCCCAGCAACAGTGCCCTCAGCGTGACCGTGGGAAAAAACCTTCTTTTCCCCGGGCCCGGGGGGTTTTTTTCCCCCCCGCGGGCACTGCTGCTTTTGCCATTTTATGCCACCAGAGGACGACACCCCCCTTTTTAAACCCGTCAACCGTCCCCGCAACAGGGAAACCCGCAGCGGGGTTTTGCGGTATGGGTGTGCACTTCAGGGGCCACATGCGTCTTCACCAAAAAGCGTGGAAACACCCAGAAAGGCATTGTACCAAAATGCCAATTTTTGCCAACGAGGAAGGGGGGCACACCCTTGCTGAAAAACTGTTTGCTACAAACAGGCAGACAGCATCGGGACAAAAAAAGGGCAGTGACCACAGGCCCCGCCCCATGGGAGTCTCTCCTCTTCCCCCCCTGTTGCATCGCCGCTCCGTTCCTTTCCCCCCCGTCCCCTTTTACCTTCTCCACGCATGTTAAACCAAAAAAACAATCACCATCAAAGTCCTCTCAACCCCACAACCCCCTACTCTTCCCCAAATTTCCCGGCCCGAAACCCCCACTACTCGGGAAATCTTCCCCCCCTCCCCTTTTCCCACCCAAAATTTTTTAAAAAAAAAAAAAAACCCCCCCACCCACCCGACGAAAAAGGCAGTTTGGGCCCCCTAAACCCGCGGGGGAACTAATTCGAAAAGGGATAGGGGGAGACCTACACCTGCCTCCCCGGGCCCCCACCCCTGAAGCCACCGCCGGGGATCCTCCTAGGTTTAAATTTCCCCTTTTTCCCCGTAGCTTTCCCCCCTGCTTTTTGGGAGTGGCCACACCCCCATGCCCTGCCACCAAACTATGGCCCGTTTTTGGGCTTTAATAGTGTGTTGTGTGGTGTGTGTGTGTGTGGGTGTGTGGGTGTTGTGTGTGTTTTGGGCGTGGGGGTGCTATAGGTATATATACAATGTGTGGGAAAAAGGGAGGGTTTTAACTATATGATCGGCGAAATGTT
Source organism: Conus ventricosus (assembly GCA_018398815.1). Classification (NCBI taxonomy): domain Eukaryota; kingdom Metazoa; phylum Mollusca; class Gastropoda; order Neogastropoda; family Conidae; genus Conus; species Conus ventricosus. The sequence goes on along the minus strand of CM031613.1, from coordinate 79,872,836 downwards.
TAAAAACCCAATCGCCGACTAAACTGATAAACTGAGAAGAAAAAGTGGTTGCAAATTATTTTTAGCAATTTTTGAAAAAAGGGGAGACTTTATATCAAAAGTTTTTTTGCACCCAAAGGTGTGTGAAAAAAAAGCCCGAAAAACCCGGGTTTGGATAAAGCTTTGGTTTACCTTTTTCGGGACACTTGCCCCAAACGTGTTACGTAACTTTGGGAATTTAAAATTTTGTCCTTTTCATAATTTATTATCCCTTTTCCTGAGCATTGTTGGACTTGGTTTTGGAAGTGGGGGTATCCATTATTTGTAGGGGTTTTACTTGCGTGTTTCTATATTCCTTTTTCTTTGAATTGAAGATGTTGTTGTTTTGTGTATACCATACGGGCCATTGAGTTTGTATTAAGGATCCCTTTCCCATTTTTTGTTTTAAATTTTTATTTGTTTTTGTTGGGACAAATTGGGGCAGTCAAACTTCAAAATGGGCCCCAAAAGACGGGCTTCGTATTTGGGCAACTTTAAAATAAACCATATACAAAACAAGTTAAGGAGGGCCCACTATATTGTTTTCAATCAAACAAACCCTTTTATTTATTTGGGTTCACTGAATCAGACCCTTTTAGATAAATTTTCCCAAAGCCACTTTCTTAAACTTGGCTAAAAATTTTTGTACGCCGAGACCACCCAATTTTCCAAAACTAAGGCATATTTCTTTAAAGTTCATGAAACATTTTAAAAGCCCCCTTTGTATGATTTGAAGGGTTTTTGGAAATTTAAGCAAGGGTTTGGGTTTGTATTTTAAGTTGAAGGAAAAAAAAACGATCAAAAAAGGATTTGTATAACGAAAACCCCCGGAAAAAGCTGGGGGATGACAAGTTTACGGCAAAAGATGGGTTTCAGCATTTGCTTGATTTCCCCCGAATTAATACTTTTAGGTTTATTTTTCCCAAAATTGATCTAATTTAAAATGCCCAAACAAACTGGTCAGTTGGACTACCCATATAATTAACCCAAATTATAGACTGGGCCAAAACCCAAATAACATTTTCCCACAAAACATTAATTTTACCACATCTTTCTTTCTGAACCCCAAAAACGTCATTGAGAAATGGGCCTTTTTAATGGAGGGAAACGACCACTTTTCCCGGATGCCCTTAGTGGGAAAAAAAGTGGAAAACAAAATTCCTTTAAAAAGGCCACCCAAACATATCACTTACAGATCTTTTGGGGCACTTCCAAGAAAAACCTTTCTCCCCGACCTATGAAATTTCCCCCTTTTTTAAATGTTTAAAAATTTCACTGATCCCGAGAAAAAGGGTTGAGGGACTGGACAACGTTTAATTTGTTTATGACAAGCAAAACGGGGCCCCTTTTAAAACGCGGGCGAGTTAAAAAGTGCAAAAACCAAAAATTTGGGGACTGATAAATCAACTGCTTGTTTCTTACGCGACGATCTGCTTTAAACAGAAGGGAAATCGGATGGATTTAAAAGGGAACGTAAAAAAAAGCCCAAAAAAAACCCCAAAAGGACAGCAAAAAAAATTTTTTTCCCCCCCCCCAAAACCCCTTTAGCCAACAAAAAAAAAATTCCCAAGTCCCTATGGCAAACCAAAAAATGAACTTACAAATAAACTTCACAACAAAGGAAAAAGTCCCATTACCACATAACCAAACCCAAAAGAACTCAACCAGCACTTTTAAAAACAGTTGCAGAACACGGGGTCCAAAAAAAAGGGAAAACTGCCAAATTTAATTACAAAAAAATTTAAAACCTTTTGCATGCTAAGAAAATTCGTCCAGCAAACCAGTTCCCCCCTATGACAGTTAGTTTAAGTTTGCCAAGCTTTATGCCAATTAAGCAGGCCCGGGAAACCGGGACTTTATGGGTTGATTGGGAAAAAAAACTGAAACTTTCGCACCCGTTATAGTGAAACTCTTTCCCCCATTTTCAAATTTTATGCATTGGGTTTAAAAGCCCCTTTCCCGCTCAGTTCAAAATTTCCCCCAAAAATTATACCCCTTTTCAAATCTGGAGACAAATCTAACCTTCGAATACAGACCTAATCCCTTCTGCCAGTTTTTGCCCCAAGGGCCCCTTTGGGAAAAAAACAAAAAACATCTTTGCCCCCATTTTACTCCCCCCCCACCTACAAAAAAAAATCCAAACGGGGTTCAGGAAAAAACAATTTTTGTCTACCGCCTTACAAAACCCAGTAGATTAATGGCTAACCAATGTTAATGAGAAAAATTTTGGGGGCCACTGTTTGTTGATTTTTCAAAGGCTTTTTTTTTTGGGATTGACCACAAACCCGTTTTGCAGGGAAACTTTTATCATATGGTTAAAAACAGGGAAAACCTTTCCCAAAGAAACATTTATTCCTGGGAAACCGTCAACAAAACGGTTTTTTGGGGGAACAAAATTTTTCAGAGAAGTTACCTAACCAACATGGCGAAAACCCCGGGTTCGGGGTTAGGGCCTTTGCTGTTCTCAGTTTTTTATAAAAATCTCCCTCTTTTTATTGAGGATTCATGTGAACTCTTTTTTGATTTATACCACGTCCCCTACAGTACCCCCCTTTGGGAAGGGTGTTTTTCCCCTTATTACCGAAGAAACTAATTTTCTTAAGTAATTTTGGTTTCAATTAAAAACACAAAGTACTGAATCCCAAAAAACAAAACTAATGCTGATAAAAAACAAGGAGAAAAGACAAAACATAACCCCACAGCCCCCACCGTTTTTTTTTAATAATCAGGAAATTGAAAATGGGGGTAGCCCTCGGTTCAGGTGTATATTTAAAAATAATTTTTTTTGGTCCATCACCTTCCTTTATGTAAATCAATTTCCAGACAAACATATCAGCCCGTTTCAAAATTTTAAACATTTCTTAAACCTTCATGCCAGAAAATTTTTTTCCCTTCCGCCATGTCTTCTTCAATCAATTTTTGTTTTAACACATTTTATTTTTCTAGTGCTAAAGCCATTTAAACCTCTTTAAGAGTTCAAAAAAAAACAAATTAAAGCGTTCATTAAAATCATTAGTCTTAGTGAAGGGATTATTTCTAAAGCGGGGGGTCTTCCTTTACAAAAAATGTTTTTTGTCAACAAATTTCACTAATGCAAAAAAATTTTTCCTCGGGGGTTTGCCCACAAACTCTTTAGTCCAAATTTAGCATAAACCCTAGGGATTCAAAAACCCAAAATTCCCCGGGTTCCCCCCACCTAAATAGATCTATTCAAATTTAAGCTTATCTTCCAGGTTTGGGGTGGTTTGGAAAATTTACTTCCCTACATTCCCATGTACTAAAAATTAAAAGAAACCTTTAGGGGGAAAAAAATAATCACACATTTCACAGCAACCTTGCTGTTTTGGAAAAAAAAACATATTCCCGGGGGACACCCCTTTTTTTTCTGCATAAAGAAAACTGATAAAGCCGTTTCTTTTTTCCCCTGATGTTTTTTTTAAAACCCAAAAATGATAAATGAGAGATAGGTTTCTAATTTGGGTTTTAAAATTTAAAGATTTAAAAAAAATTATTTGAATGACAAATTTTGGGGCGCTGGTTTTTATTGGGGCATTGTCACGAATTGATTTTTGTCTTAAAACTTTTATTTTTTTGAGCACCCGAAATGGGAATTTATAAATTTTGTGTCCCCGGGTTACGTTTATCAAATTGATGTATTGCTCTTTATTCAAATTTTTTGTAAATTTTTAGCATTGATATTTTGGATTTTGAAAAAAGGGAAATTAAAATTCTCCCCTCTCTCTCTCTCTTTCCCCTTTCCCCTCTCTTCTCCTCTCTCTCCCTCCCTCTCCCCTCTCCTCTCTCTCCCCTTCGTTTAATACGGGTGCGTTTTTGAGGGGTTTTTCGCTTAATTAAAAATTATAAATTTGGGTAGTGTTGAAAGGTAAAGAGAAAACAACAAAAATGGGGGAAGGTAAAAAATAATGGCCCCCTCTCTCTTCTCCTCTCTTTTCTCTCTCTTCCTCCCCTCCTCTCTCTCTCTCCACCCCACACACACACACACACAAACACAAACCACACTACCCCACACACAACACCCCAAAGCACTACACAAAACACACACACACACACAACCAAAACACACACACACACCACACACCCCACACCCACACACACAACACACACACACACACCCCACACCACGCATCCCTAAAATAATAAATGTTTTTAATTTATTGATGTAGGAATTTAAATTTTGCTTACTGATAATTGATTGGTTCCCTTTTCGTTTTGCCCCTTTTAAACCCTTTATTAAAAATTTAAAAAAAAGAAAAAATGTTGATTTATTGATGCATTGTAATTGTTTAGTTTTCCCAAACTTGCGTTTGTTTTATGTTAAACTTTTAAAAAAAGGAATTTAAAATTTCTCTCTCTCTCCCCCTCCCCTCCCCCCTCTCTATCCCCTCCTCCCTCTCCCTCTTTCTCTCCCCTCTCTCCCTCTCTCCCCCTTCGATAGGAACGCTTATTTTCCCTATAACTGTGGGTGCTAACTCTTGTCTTCTTTGAAAAACAAATTTTTTTATTCTTGTTTGTTTTCTTAAATCGTTTCTTTTCCTTTTAAAGGGCATCTACGCCTGAAAAGGGATAAAAATTTTTAATGTTTTGAAAATTTGTTTGTTTTTTTAAAAGTTTTTTAAATTTTTTGTCGTAGTCATACTTAGTCCCCCTTTAAAGGGGGAAGGGCCCATTAAAAAAAGCCTTTGTTTGCTTATCTGTTTTCCCTTGGGAATAAAGATTTTTTCATCTCAAATAAAGATTTTTTTATCACATCATCCTCTCCTCTCTCTTTTCCCTCTTCCCCTCTCTCTTTTCTCTTCTCTCTCTCTCTCTCTCTCTCTCCTCGCCCCGCTGTCCCTTTCACGCGTGGAACCCCGGGATTAACCACTTTCCCGGGTCTAAAATGGGATCGGTTCTGTTTATTGGCTGGTCACTGGTGTCACGTGCCTTTAATGACCCTTTTTGGGGCACCTGTACGGCGAAAAAGGATTTGGGGGGGGGGGGTGGGGGGGGGGGGGGGGGGGGGGGGGTTAAAATTTACGAAAAGAAATTTTACCTGTTTAGCGCAGAAATGGCCCAATATGACAAAGGGTTTATGCAGACAGCAAAAACGGTTCCATCGGGAAAAATGAGGGGGAGCGTGGAGAAACACCACACACACACACCACACACACACAAAACACACACACACCCACACACACACACACACCCACACACACACACACACCCCACGCCGCACGCACGCCCCGCACGCACGCACACACACACACACACACACCCCACACACACACACACACACACACACACACACACACACACACACCAAATGTACGGGAAGCACACACCAAAACACACAAAACACAAAAACGGGGCGCTCACACACACACACACACACACCCCACACACCCCACACACACACACAAAAGAGAGAGATAGAGAAGAGAAGGGGAGAGAGGGGGGAGGAAAAGAAGGGGAGAGGGGAAAAAGAGGGGGGAGAGAGGGGAGAGAGAGAGTTTGTTTGTGGACTTTTAAAAAACGGGGGGTTGTTGAAAAACCAAAAAAACGGGCGGAAATAGGAGAAAGGCATGCGCTTTTAAAAGAAAACAAAAAAACGGATCAGTCAGCCCCTTGGGCGTACAAACTCACTGGAACCTTCGGTTTTCCAGTTCAACCAAAAAACAACAAAAGGAAAAAAAAAAAACCCCCCCCCCCCCCGCCCCCCCCCCCCCCCCCCCCACCCCCCCCCCCCCCTCACCGAAAAAAAAAGAAGTGCGTATCTGGGAAAAATTTACAAATTTTTTTCTTTTCACTATTTTTTCACATTATTTCTTAAAATTAGCATTTTAACCTAGTGTTTGCCTCTCCATAACCCTTTCACTGCATCAGTCCCTCAGTCCCTCGCCCCTTGCTGACTCTTCTGTCTCTCTCTTTCCATCTACGTCACTGCAGCAGTAGCAACAGGAGCACCGACTAACATCGCTTCCCTGACCCCCATGAAGACCATTTGATACAAATCACATGGTCCCTGCTCTGGCCTCCGTAGTCTGTATCCCGTCCCCCTCCACCCCCTCCCTCTCTCCCCCCCATCATCTTTTACTTCCCCTTTAAGCCATTTTTCTCATCCGTACAGCGAACGCACGCAAACACGGGGGCTAATCTCTGCATGAGCCAAAGAGAGAGAGAGAGAGAGAGGAGAGAGAGAGAGAGAGGAGAGAGAGAGAGAGAGAGAGAGAGACAGTACAGTAGTGGTTTTATTTCCCTGCCTTACCACCAACGTCGTCTGCGGTACCAAAGTTGTCTGACTATCTAACTGACAGTAAACAAGTAGGGTAACTCTTGCTCCCATTAGAAAACCTAACACAGAGTAACTTTTATTCAAGAGTGGCACAGCCTTTTTAAACTCGAATAAAGTCAGACAAATACAAAGACGAACAATCTAATAGGGGGGGGGGGGGGGGGGGGGGGGGGGGGGGGGGGGAAGACGCAGGCCTACAACCCCTCCGTCATCACAGTAATGACTTGGTAAAGATTTGAACTAACTGACGCCGAACACTGTAAAGTGGAGTGTTTATGGTAAGAAAGCTCGATTCTGACTTAAAGTGGGGTACCGAAGATCATGTATACTGAATGTTATGCGCATCTGCGCAACAGTTGTGACATGATGCGGGCACAAAAATTCCGCTGTATAAGCACTACTTCAAATTTTCGCATCTACGTAGATTTTAGAAAAGCGCTGTTGAACACTTTGCAACTGGAAGGTGTATACACTTTCAAAGCCACGAAGTGCTCTGGTTGCTTTGTTTGCTTTAACCTGATCTAGCGTAGACAGAGGTGGGTGAAAAATATTTGGGGAGAGAAAAAAAAAAATGCTCCCCAAAGATACGTGCACATTAAGCAAAAGCATGATTATTTCATGGTTCCCATCCTTGCTGCATTTACAACCAAAGAACAGTTTCATCTTGGGGTGAAAAAATGATGTGAAGTCGTCAAGATCAGACAGAACAACAATTCAAGCGTGTGA
>CM031613.1:79855800-79860800 GCA_018398815.1 Conus ventricosus | reverse complement strand
TTAAGAAATTGAAACTACATCCTAATTCAGAAAGATTACTGGTTAGGTATTAAACAGATTAAGAGAAGGTGTCAGAGAGAATGTAGACTTGCTCACTCCAATTATGTTAATTCGATGATTTCGGAAGGTGATCATCAAAACAAGAAATTATGGTCTTACATAAGGAGTAAGAGACAGGACAACATTGGGATTCCAGACCTGAGAAAACAACCAGAATAACTAATACAGGACCCTGAAGGGAAAGCGAACTTATTAAACAAGCAGTTTTGTTCAGTTTTCTCAAATCCCAAACCTTTAATTAACGTTAGACTAAAGGATGATGATAAACTCCCTGAAATGCTAAACATCAAAGTAAACAAAGCAGGAGTATTTAAGTTACTGACCAATATCAATGAAAACAAAGCTACTGGTCCTGATGGCGTTCCTGGCAAGCTCTTAAAATTATGTGCCAATGAATTGAGTGAGGTATACCAATTACTTTACCAAGCTTCACTGGACCAGGGAGTAATACCTGATGAGTGGCGAGATGCGAGCATTGTTCCCTTATTCAAAAAGGGTGACAAAACAAAAGCAGAGAAATATAGACCTGTATCTCTTAATCCATATCAGCTAAACTACTTGAACACATAATATATAGTAGCATAATGGACCATCTTGACAAATATGACTTCTTAAATAACGCCCAGCATGGTTTTAGACAGCGAAGGAGTTGTGAGACCCAACTTATAACAACTCTCAATGATTTTAGTAACTGTCTTAACAACAGACAGCAAATAGATGCAATTTTATTAGATTTTTCTAAAGCCTTTGATAAGGTTGACCATGAGGGCCTGCTGCTTAAATTAGAACACATTGGCATTGGCGGTTCTTTGCTAAAATGGGCCAGATCATTCCTCGTTGGGAGAACGCAGAAAGTTGTTGTGGAAGGGTCGTCATCCCATTGTAAACCAGTCTTGTCAGGTGTACCACAGGGAACTGTTCTGGGGCCCTTTTTTTCTTAATTTATATAAATGACATAAGTAGAAATCTCTCTCCTGGAACTACTATAAGGCTTTTTGCAGATGACAGTTTAGTATATAGAACAATCAGAAGCAAGAATGATATACGCATTCTACAAGAAGATCTAAACGCTTTACAAGAGTGGGAAAGAACTTGGAAAATGGAATTTCATCCCAAAAGTGCCAAGTGTTGCGTATATGTAACAAACGCCACCAATTAGATCAGATTATTCTATCCATAATACTATTCTTAAAGAAACTAATGCTGCAAAATATTTAGGCGTGATTATGATAGTCGTCTCAAATGGAAAGAACATTACAATTTAGTATGTAAGAAAGCAAATAACATCTTAGCTTTCTTATACAGGAATATCAATGACTGCCCCAAAAGGTTAAAGACGACTGCTACAAAACACTGGTTAGACCAGTACTGGAATATGGTTGCTCAGTTTGGGATCCTTACCATCTAAAGGACATTGATAACCTTGAAAAGATTCAGAAGAGAGCCAGCACGGTTCGTAACAGGGAACCACATCAGAGAAAAGGGGAATACTAGGAAGAACATGAGGAAATTAGAATGGAAACCCTTAGAAGAGAGAAGAGCTTTTATTAAACTTAACACCTTTTTCAAAGGCAGAGCTAAAGTAATTGATATTCCAATGGAACAACTAGTATTGAATAAAAGTAGCACTAGGAGTGGCGGTCAATGTTATACCATACCTCCATCAAATATTGACAGCCACTTACATTCTTTTTATCCAGTTCTGTACGGCTGTGGAACTCACTGCCGGGTGCCATCAAGATTGCCACAGGTGCAATCTCATTCAAAAAAACAGGTTGATTCGACAGTTTTGAGATCTGCATATTGACGTTTTTCTATTTTACTTCCCCAGATATTTTATTGAATATCGAGTGCGACCCCTTGTTGCCAAGTTTGCTCCAGGGGCCAACAGTCTGAGTCGCACTGTTTTATGTTATTTTATTCTACTTTTTAACATGCGCGCTGGTGACCTACTCGTTTTTGAGTGAACCAGTATTTTAGGAAGAGAAGAAGAAGATCTAGTTGCAAAGCGAGACGATTGCAGGCGCAAATCAAAACAAATCTTCAATAAATGTTAGCGAACCACCAAGAGAAACGTGGACAAACGAGTCACAAGACAAAACACGACGCGTTTCGACCTCTTAGGTCTTCTTCAGGCAAGACACAAACAAATAGGACAATGAAAATGAACGAGTTTGTCACTTAGCTTAGATCCTTCAGCGCAAGGTAGGCGTTGAATGAAAACGAGGCTGTTAGAAGGGAGATAATGTGTGAGTCAAGGTAGTAATGATGACAATTATAATACTGATAGGAATACTAATAAAGGTCAAAATATTGAAAACATAAATTAAGACAGGATTACTATTACTTTTGGTGATAATAAGGCAATAGCAGTTGTAGTATGAGAGAAAGGAGAGTGGGTTAGAGTATTCGTAAACAGCATGGTTGTCGTGGCAACAGTCTTAGTGGCGATGGCGATGGTGATGTTAATGCTAGTGGTGGTAGGATCAATACTAACAACAGTATTACTGATGATACTACTAACCACTATTGTGAAGGTAAAGGTAATAAAAGCATGATACAGAAATATATTTAGAAAATACATTTTCATAATAATCATAATAAATAAATTCAAAATATATAAAAAGAAGCATGCAGCATGCCACGATGACTTCTACCCAACCGTTGGGAAACCTGCCCAAATATTTGCGCATAAAAGCAGTGGTAACGACTAGAGTGTTACACAATCCCATACTACACCTTTCACTGTACATAATACTACGGTACAGCATAAGACGGGACAATGCGGCACAAACAATATAATTCAAAACAACACAGCAGTACACCGTTCCACATCGCAACACACTATCGCATCTCACACCACACCAGACCAGAATAGACTAGACTTGACAAGACTAGACTAGACTAGATTAGACTAGACTAGAACCAGAGTAGACCACAATACAATACTGTGCAAAACCACGCAACACAGCCGAACGCAACTCAGTGCATATACAAAGCAAACGCAATGTAATACATTACAACACAGTGCATACACAAAGCAAAGCAATGTATTGCTATACAACTCAGTGCATATACAAAGCAAAGCAATGTAATGCATTACAACTCAGTGCATATACAAAGCAAAGCAATGTAATGCATTACAACTCAGTGCATATACAAAGCAAAGCAATGTAATGCATTACAACTCAGTGCATATACAAAGCAAAGCAATGTATTGGTATACAACTCAGTGCATATACAAAGCAAAGCAATGTATTGCTATACAACTCAGTGCATATACAAAGCAAAGCAATGTATTGCTATACAACTCAGTGCATATACAAAGCAAAGCAATGTAATGTATTACAACTCAGTGCATATACAAAGCAAAGCAATGTAATGCATTACAACTCAGTGCATATACAAAGCAAAGCAATGTAATACATTACAACTCAGTGCATATACAAAGCAAAGCAATGTAATGCATTACAACTCAGTGCATATACAAAGCAAGCAATGTATGCTATACAACTCAGTGCATACACAAAGCAAAGCAATGTAATGTATTACAACACACGTGAGTACAATCCATTATGTTACAGTACTTTATACACATGCAATACAACCCAAAACAACACATAAATGAGATGATGCGATGTTACATAACATTTGCGATACAATATCATATGTAGTATAATATTACATTTTGTAATACAGCATAGAACAGTACAACGAGACACAAAATATCGACAATGCAATTGATGCAGTCCAGTTCATACAGTACACTGCAGAACAACCACACCACACACACTACACTACATACACTACACTACACTACACTACACTACACTACACCACACCCACCACACCACACCACACACACACCACACACACACAGTACACTTCACCACACCGCACTACACTACACTACACTACACTACACTACACTACACTACACTACACCACTCCCACACCACACACACCACACCACAATACATACACCACACCCACACCACACTACACTACACTACACTACACTACACTACACTACACTACACTACACACACCACACCACCCACACCACACACACACTACACCACACTACACTACACTACACTACACCACACCACACCACACCACACCACACCACACCACACCACACCACCACACTACACCACACCACACCACACCACACCACACTACACTACACTACACTACACCACACCACACCACACCACACCACACCACACCACATACACTACACCACACCACACCACACTACACTACACTACACTACACTACACTACACTACACTACACTAACCAGGTGTCAGTCAGGGGCAGACAAAAAAAGAAGAGGAAATAAAAAGAAGAAATGACTGTACCCCAATACGAAAGAACAATCAAATTACACAACAAGCACTACGCGTTTCGACCTCTTTGGTCGTCTCCAGGCCAGACGAGCTGCATTGAAGACGGTGAAAACGAAGAACTTCTTCTTCTGCGTACGCAGGCTGATACTCCTGCGGACACCCCCTGTATAGAAAGGCAAGGATTAATCCCATCTACCCGACAAAGGGAGTAACATTTGTGTATGACCGTTTTTTTTTTTAAAAATCCCGCCATTAAGGCAGCCATACTCCAACTTCGGGGAAGGTGCATGCTATGTGTAACGTGTCATCCACACCAACGGCCAAACTGGCCTTCTCTTCCGAAAGTTGGTGATGGGATTTGACGTGTGTGCAAGATGTTGTACGTGCGTTCACACACGGAACCTCGGTTTACAGTCTCACTCGAAGGACTGTATGGAAAATAGAGTCAGAACCAATGTTAACTGCGAGGGAAAAATCCCCCTTTACTGAAACGGCCGGCGGAGATTCGAACCCGCAACCCCAAAATTACGAGTCCAGCGCTCTACCACTGAGCTATTCCGGCCTCCGAAAACAAAGCAGGAGCAGA
>CM031613.1:79845800-79850800 GCA_018398815.1 Conus ventricosus | reverse complement strand
TCAGAGGAAAGATTTCTGTTGGTGCCTCGGGGTTTGAAAAAAAGAAGAAGAAAGTTTAAATTATTTATTGTGTATTTGCATTTGTTTTCTTTTTGTGTATGTGTGTGAGTGAATTTATTTTCAGGGGCGAGTGAAGACTTCTCTCTTATTTCTGACTGGTTTTGTAGTGTTTTTGTTTGTTTGTTGTTCCTAATTTTTTTCCCGATCGGTGAGCCCCACGCTTCTCGCTACATTGAGCGGTTAGTTCAGAGTGGGGGCAGCCGTGATCCCCCTTATTAGGTTTTTTTGTTGTTTTTTCTTTCTCTGCCCTTCGTTTCATTTCAAATAGTCCCCTTTTCCCAGAGTTTGAACCGACTTGTCTCCTTCAAACAGGATGAGGTTGATAAGTGGGGGGGGGGAAAACTCGTTAATAAATTTTTCTATTGTTTTTTTTTGGTTTTTGTGATTTCTTCTTTGCGTTTGGGGGGAATGTGCATTTATTGATTTTTTAGTATTTTGTTCATTACTGTTAGTGTTGTGTATATTGTGATGATTTGTTTTTCCGTCTCCAGTTTACGGGAGGACGGTGACCACTAGGGTGCTGTCTGAGGGCTTCTTTTGCTGTTCTTGATTTTCGTCTCACTGTTCCGATCCTGTTATTTCTTTCATTTCCTTTTCCCCCCCTTTTTCAAAACCTCTAAACCTTTCCTCAAAAAGCTCCTATCTAGTTTTCTTTCTACTTTTCATCTTTTAGGTAGGATTTCCGCTAGTTTGGTTTCTTCCCCTCTTTTTAATTGTTTGTGATTCCATTTGTTTTGTAAATTTATATTCTTTTCATTTATCGTTTTATGGCGATACATCGTTTTGTAATTCATTTGAAAGTAAGAAAGAAAGACTGACAACAAGAACATTTAAGAACTAAAACTTTATAAAGAATTTTTTTCAAAAAACTTTATTGTGTTTTTTCCTTCTTAGGAAAAAAAACCCAGATTGCATTGAACGTCAGTTTTTTAAAAAAAAATTACAAATTGATACCTGTTTTCGAGAACAAATTCTTCTGGAAAAATACATTCCTTGTGTTTCATATCTCCCTTGTTTTAGTAAGTGTTTTCTGTTTACACCGGAAATTGAAGTCTTTTTTGTATATACTATAATTACGTTTTTGTGAAACTTTAAAACGCCATCATATATCGCCTTATTTTTATTCCTACTAAGAAATTGTTTTGTGTTTATATTTGTTGGGACGGTTCATTATGGATGTTTTTGTTTAAATATGTTTCAACAAGCGGAACGCTTGGGTTTTGATGGAGAAAAAACTTACCAACTATGTGCAACAATGCATAGATAGGGCAGACAGGCTAGAGAGAGGGGAAGAAAATCAAAGGAAAGTAGAACTAGATTTTGAAGAAAAAAGGACTACAGAGGAAGTGAGTTGAAGAAAATAGACTACAGGGGAAGCTGAAGCTGAAGAAAAAAGACTACAGAGGGAAGCTGAAGAAAAAAGACTACAGAGGAAAGCTGAAGAAAAAAGACTACAGGGGGAAGCTGAAGTAAAGGGAAAAAAGACTACAGAGGGAAGCTGAAGAAAAAAGACTACAGAGGGAAGCTGAAAGAAAAAAGACTACAGAGGAAGCTGAAGAAAAAAGATTACAGAGGGAAGCTGAAGAAAAAAAGACTACGAGGGAAGCTGAAGTTTAAGGCCCTACAGAGGGAAGCTGAAGATAAAAGGAACGTCAATTTAAGTTGAGGCGTTGGAACTAGAGACTGAATCGAAATTAAAGATTACAGGCTTCGAGGAACCTCCACCAGCCCCAACAGTCGGTTCCGCAAGCGCGCCCAAACCAAAATCAGCATAATCCAAGTTACGCCTTCGGGGAAAAAAACGGAGACATCGATAGTTTTTTTCCGATTTGAAAGTCACGCAACGTCTTGTGATTGGCAAAGGAAAAAGTGGACATTGTATATTGGTCGTTTTTTAAAGGGTAGCGCTTTGGCACTGTACCCACACTCGCGGGCGAAAAAAAAAATTTAACTTGGGATCATTGAAGGAAGAACTCCTCAAGAAATTCCAATGTTCTGCCTGTCGTTTTCGCGAACGTTTCCGTTCTGTGCCCCCTGATAAAGGAATCGTTTCCGTGTTTCTAATTCGTATGAGTCATTGTTTAGATCGATGGATCGATTTATCAAAAACGAACAAAATTTTCAATCACTGCGGATCTCCTTCTTAGGAACAACTTTTCCAGAGCGTGAGCAAGATTGGCCCTTTCCTTAAAGAAAGGCAATTTGAAAGCATTGAGGAATGTGTCAGATGGCTGATCAGTATTGTATCGCTCACCCCGACAAGGGCGTGGCTAGGAAAGGAGAATTTTCCCTCTTTTAGTCTCATGCGTTATGTATATCCCTCGGGAAGGGAAGTTACAGGAAAGGAAATGTGGGTCATTTCTGGTCCTCAAGGTATAAACCCATCCTAGGAACGGACAGGGATCTTTCCGCGGTTCGAGTGACTTTCGTCGTACCAGTTTCTCAACCGCCGGAAAAACCCGTTGCTCCCCAGCAAACGTTCCGAGGTCGTGGACCCCGCCACGCGCGTAGACCTTTTGGGCCAGTTGTGGATAGGAACGAAAATTCACAAAATCAGTCAGCTGCCGATCAGACAATGCGATGCTTCTTTTGTGATGGCAAGTCCATTTGAAAAAGAATTGCCCTTTCAAACCAAAAGATTCAAAATCCGCATTAGTCTCCTGATTGTGAAGAAGGCCTTGTTTTGGCACCAGATCAATCAGTTGATGGACTGATGTTAGAAAACCGGAGCCCTCAATGGATTGCAGGCTTCGGTTTTGCGAGACACTGGGGGCCCCCACCGTGGTGTAAGAAATCTTTCGTGCTTCAACCAGTATCTCAACACTGTCCAAAAGTGTAGGTCGTTTGGGGCAAGATTGAAACGTTTCCCCTGGCGAAAATTTCGGTCGATACACCGTACTACTCCGGATTTCTTACCGCCTGTGTTATCGATAACCCAGTCTGCGACTTGATCTTGGGCAATTGCCGGTGTCGTACAGTACATGGTGGTGCTGGAGGATCGTTCATTCCTTGTCTTGTGAGTACCAGATCAGACATCATAGAGCAGGGAAAAAGGCTACAAAGCCGCTAAAAATCTCAAAACTGGTTGAACTCCAGATTACCCCAGATGTCTAAAAGAAAAGCAGGGAAAAGACGAGACGCTGCGACAATACTTTCTGCTGCTAAAAAAGATGTCACTGACCCTACCAACGGACAACCAACGTACATACTGGACTCTGACATTCTCTACAGGTGTGTACCTGGACAGGACAACAAACAAGTTGTCGTTCAAAGCCACTTAGAGGAGACAGTACTACACACGGTCATGATGCATTGTTCGCTGGTCCTGTGGAATCAAAAGAACATTAAAGAGAGTTCTTGATTTTTTTTATTGGCCAGGTGTCCACAAAGGAAGTTACAGAATACTGCCGCTCATGTGACATCTGCCAAAAGACATCTCAGAAAGGTCGC
Organism: Conus ventricosus; assembly: GCA_018398815.1. Lineage (NCBI taxonomy): Eukaryota > Metazoa > Mollusca > Gastropoda > Neogastropoda > Conidae > Conus > Conus ventricosus. The sequence goes on along the minus strand of CM031613.1, from coordinate 79,847,290 downwards.
GTCCCATGTGCACCTTTGCACAAAATGCCTCTCATTTCCGTCCCATTTGGAAAGGGGGCTTTATTGACTTGTTGGGCCTTTTCCACCATCTTCTTCCGGATATGCTTATCTTAACTTTGGTGGATCAGCGACAAGGTATCCAGAAGCGATTCCACTGAAGGGGAAAATTGATACCCGTGTTCTGTCGCTGAAGGCCTTGCTTGCGAGTTTTTCCAGAGTGGGGGCTTCCAGACGAAATTCTCTCGGATGTGGAACGCAATTCATTTCCGATCATGAGAGAAATTTACAGACTGTTGTCAATCTCTTCCATTTCAACCCCGCCCTATCATCCCCAATCGATGGCTGGTTGAACGTTTCAATGGAACGTTAAAGTCCATGTTGAGAAAGGTTTTCAAGGCAGGAACCCCATGAATGGGATCGTTTCATACCGGCTTTGCTTTTCGCATCCCGGGAAATGCCGAACGAAACGCTGGGATTCTCACCCCTTTGAGCTTCTTTTCGGACACTCACCAAGGGTCCTTTGGATCTACTGGATGCCAAATGACGAAAAAAAAACGGACATACCTGACAGTAAAAAATGTTTACAAACGTTTATGACTGCTTTTAAACGTTTGAAGGAGCATGTGAGCTTGCTAACAGTCAGCTGATAGAAAAACGATGTGTACAAGGTCTTTGCAGACAGAAAAGCAAAGGCACGTTCCTTCAGTGTAGGGGATAAAGTCCTTGTACTATCACTGATGAACATAAAAGCTTCCCTGTTATGTGGAAGGGTCCTTTTCAGGTGGTCGAAAACTTTCTGCAGTTAATTATAAGATCCAAATGGCAAACACTGAGAAGGTATTCCATGTGAACATGTTGAAGAAGTATTTTTGACGTCAAATGTTGCCATTAACCAGTCGTTGAATGGATATGTCCTTGTCAGAAACTGATGTCAACATGACAGAATTTTTCAGTGATGATTTTGTACCCAATGTAAAAGTTTCAGGGACAGGTCAAAGGTTGTGAAAACAGGCCAAATGTAAGGTTAACATCTGCAGTGCGATGATGTTGTACCCCTTCCTTCTCTGTCTATCAAGGTGAACCTTGATGATGTGGTTTTGTCGAATGATTTGTCGCAAGTCAAACAGAACAGCTCTAAAGAAATTTTGAAGACTTCCGGATGTGTTGACAGTACCCAGGTACAGTGACTGAATTGAACCCCATAGTGTTCAGTTTAAACTACTGAAATAACCAGTGCGAACGACCATACCCCCTCCCATTTGCAAAGAAAGAGGTTGTCGAGGAGAGAAATCAAAGTAATGCTGGATTTTAAAGGTCATAGAACCTTCTTCATCTCCGTACAGCTGCCAGTTGTTACTGGTGGACAAACCTGATGGCTCTGTGCGGTTCTGCTTCGATTCAGAAATTAAATAAGATCACTGTGTTCGATGCCGAGCCCATCCCAGACATTGAAGAACTTCTGTGTCAGCCTCTCAGAAGGAAATTTTTTT
>CM031613.1:79838300-79840800 GCA_018398815.1 Conus ventricosus | reverse complement strand
CCTTCTTTGAATGTACTGCACGATGTGTGGTGATTATACACGAGAGGAATGTCCCCCGCAAAGTGCATGGAAATTTCACTTGTCAAAATTCTTCTGGTCCGCTTCGAGGCTTGGATTTTAGAAGAGTTTTGTGTTAAAGGGGGGCCACAAGGGACATCATTCACCGTAGGAGCTCTTTTGTGTCGTGAGGGATGAATGGTGCTGTGTCACTGTGTCTCCAACACTGAGCTGACTCACTCGCAGACAATTTCCCTCTGCGACGCCCCGTTTTTTTTTCTTGTTTTTTTTTTTCCCTTTTTTTCCTCTTTTTTTCCTTTCTTTTTCTTGTTCTGTTGTCTTTCCAGTCCAGCGTTTTGTCACATTTTCTGCGTTGCTCTGCCCCGATTCAATCACAGCTTGGCTGCTGCCTTTCACATCAAATCTGTAACGCTTTTAAGGTGGACAAGGGATGATGCTACATAAACAGCCTTGGAGATCATCACTTGACCGTTAAGCAGACGAATCAGTGTTGCCATTGAGTTTCATCAAAATGATCGAAGTGACACAGTTGAAACTGTTCTGTTTTTTGAAGTAAGAGTGCTCATCAAACCTCATCAATCTCATCAAAGTCTGACAACAGTAGGAGGAGAAACTTGACAGGCTCTACATCAGCTAATCGGTCTGTGCGAGCTCAGTGATTTTCTTTTGGGTAAAAAACAAAAACAAAAACAAGAACAAGGTTGTGTTTCGAATGACGTGAAAGCCACTCTTCAGCAAAAACAGAGGATTTGACAGATTTAACAACAGATCCAGTCCTGGCTAAGCGGGGAACCCTGTGGAGATTTTACTGTGCCCAAAACGACGGACATTCGCTGAAAATGTCGGCAAGTCTTAGTGCTTCAGAAGAGACCGGTAGGCGTTAAGGTGAGCAGAACAGCAGTGTGTCTGAAAGCAACAGCAGCAGCAGCAGCAGCAGCCAGCAACAGCAGCAACAACAAACAAGAAGCAAACAAAGAAACAAAACAAACAAAGATCGCCATTTGCCGGATGATCAAGCCATGTGTTTTGAAGGGGCTGCCAGTGTGTGTGTGTGTGTGTGTGTGTGTGTGTGTGTGTGGTGTGTGTGTGTGTGTGTGTGTGTGTGTGTTGTGTGCCATCCAAGACAGCCGTTCTGCGGACGGACGATGAGGAACCGCGCTGGAAGCAGTGCCAGACCGAGACTCCTCCGCTGTGCGGACCTTTCTGTCTGTGGGGGACCTTTCCGTCTGTGTGGACCTTTCGTCTGTGTGGAGCCATCCTCTGACAGGTAGCTGTGTGGACCTTTCTGTCTGTGTGGACCTTTCTGTCTATGTGGACCTTTCTGTCTGTGTGGACCTTTCTGTCTGTGTGGCCCTTTTCTGTCTATGTGGACCTTTCTGTCTGTGTGGACCTTTCTGTCTGTGTAGACCTTTCTGGACCTTTCTGTCTATGTGGACCTTTCTGTCTATGTGGACCTTTCTGTCTGTGTAGACCTTTCTGTCTGTGTGGACCTTTCTGTCAAATGTGGACCTTTCTGTCTGTGTGGACCTTTCTGTCTATGTGGACCTTTCTGTCTGTGTGGACCTTTCTGTCTGTGTGGACCTTTCCCTGTCTATGTGGACCTTTCTGTCTATGTGGACCTTTCTGTCTATGGGACCTTTTCTGTCTATGTGGACCTTTCTGGTCTGTGTGGACCTTTCTGTCTATGTGGACCTTTCTGTCTGTGTGGACCTTTCTGTCTATGTGGACCTTTCTGTCTATGTGGACCTTTCTGTCTATGTGGATCTTTCTGTCTGTGTGGAGCCATCCTCTGACAGGTAGCTGTGTGGACCTTTCTGTCTGTGCGGACCTTTCTGTCTGTGTGGACCTTTCTGTCTGTGTGGACCTTTCTGTCTGTGTGGATCTTTCTGTCTGTGTGGACCTTTCTGTGGACCTTTCTGTCTGTGTGGACCTTTCTGTCTGTGTGGACCTTTCTGTCTGTGTGACCTTTCTGTGGACCTTTCTGTCTGTGTGGACCTTTCTGTCTGTGTGGACCTCTCTGTCTGTGTGGACCTTTCTTGTCTGTGTGGACCTTTCTGTCTATGTGGACCTTTTTGTCTGTGTGGACCTTTCTGTGGACCTTTCTGTCTATGTGGACCTTTCTGTCTGTGTGGACCTTTCTGTCTATGTGGACCTTTCTGTCTGTGTGGACCTTTCTGTGGACCTTTCTGTCTATGTGGACCTTTCTGTGGACCTTTCTGTCTGTGTGGACCTTTCTGTCTGTGTGGACCTTTCTGTCTATGTGGACCTTTCTGTCTGTGTTGACCTTTCTGTCTATGTGGCCCTTTTCTGTCTGTGTGGACCTTTCTGTCTGTGTGGACCTTTCTGTCTATGTGGGACCTTTCTGTCTGTGTGGACCTTCTGTCTGTGTGGACCTTTCTGTCTATGTGGACCTTTCTGTCGTGTGGACCTTTCTGTGGGAGCCATCCTCTGACAGGTAGGCCCCCCCCAAAAAAAAAAAGGG
>CM031613.1:79825945-79833445 GCA_018398815.1 Conus ventricosus | reverse complement strand
TCCCATACTATCATCATGAACAGAATCAGTCTTCGTATTTGACAATGAAACCGTGCCCAACTGGAAAAAAGACCCTACCCACCTGTTTTGTTGACTGTTCGCGCGCAAAAAAATGTCATCTAGACTATTGGAACTGAACTTTGATAACTTCCGAGTTGTTTTCAACGAAGCAGAAAGACCATCTACATCTCAGGGTCGGACAGTTAACGTTGATTATGTGATGAGAGTTTATCAGCTCTTGCGACAGTAAAGTGGAAGACGAACTGTAGATGGTTATCACACGAATCACTCTTCAGTCACACACTGGCGACAGAGCTAGAGAGACAAGAGAACGTAAAAAGCGGCTACACAAGACACGTGTGCTCCCCCCCCCCCCCCCCCCCTTCTTTGAATGTACTGCACGATGTGTGGTGATTATACACGAGACTGGAATGTCCCCCGCAATGTGCATGGAATTTCACTTGTCAACATTTCTTCCTGGTCCGCTTCGAGGCTTGGATCTTTAAGAAGACGTTGTTGTGTTAAAGGGCGCCACAAGGGACATCATTCACCGTAGGAGCTCTTCTGTGTCGTGAGGTATGAATGGTGCTGTGTCACTGTGTCTCCAACACTGAGCTGACTCACTCGCAGACAATTCCCTCTGCGACGCCCTCGTTTTTTTTCTTTTTTTTTTTTCCTTTTCTTTCCTCTTTTTTTCCTTTCTTTTTTTTGTCTGTTGTCTTCCAGTCCAGCGTTTTGTCACATTTTCTGCGTGCTCTGCCTGATTCACATCACAGCTTGGCTGGCTGCCTTTCACATCAAATCTGTAACGCTTTTAAGGTGGACAAGGGATGATGCTACATAACACAGCCTTGGAGATCATCAACTTGACCGTTAAGCAGACGAATCAGTGTTGCCATTGAGTTTCATCAAAATGATCGAAGTGACACAGTTGAAACTGTTCTGTCTTTGAAGTAAGAGTGCTCATCAAAACCTCATCAATCTCATCAAAGTCTGACAACAGTAGGAGGAGATCTTGACAGGCTCTACATCAGCATAATCGGTCTGTGCGAGCTCAGTGATTTTCTTTTGGGTAAAAAACAAAAACAAAAACAAGAACAAGGTTGCTGTTTCAGAATGAACGTGAAAGCCACTCTTCAGCAAAAACAGAGGATTTGACAGATTTAACAACAGATCCAGTCCTGGCTAAGCGGGAACCCTGTGGAGATTTTACTGTGCCCAAAACGACGGACATTCGCTGACATGTCGGCAAGTCTTAGTGCTTCAGAAGAGACCGGTAGGCGTTAAGGTGAGCAGAACAGCAGTGTTCTGAAAGCAACAGCAGCAGCAGCAGCAGCAGCAGCAACAGCAGCAACAACAACAAAGAAGCAAACAAAGAAACAAACAAACAAAGATCGCCATTTGCCGGATGATTCAAGCCAGTGTGTTTTGAAGGGGCTGCCAGTGTGGTGTGTGTGTGTGGTGTGTGTGTGTGTGTGTGTGTGTGTGTGGTGTGTGTGTGTGTGTGTGTGCCATCCCAAGACAGCCGTTCTGCGGACGACGATGAGGAACCGCGCTGGAAGCAGTGCCAGACCGAGACTCCTCCGCTGTGCGGACCTTTCTGTCTGTGCGGACCTTTCCGTCTGTGTGGACCTTTCTGTCTGTGTGGAGCCATCCTCTGACAGGTAGCTGTGTGGACCTTTCTGTCTGTGTGGACCTTTCTGTCTATGTGGACCTTTCTGTCTGTGTGGACCTTTCTGTCTGTGTGGACCTTTCTGTCTATGTGGACCTTTCTGTCTGTGTGGACCTTTCTGTCTGTGTAGACCTTTCTGGACCTTTCTGTCTATGTGGACCTTTCTGTCTAGTGGACCTTTCTGTCTGTGTAGACCTTTCTGTCTGTGTGGACCTTTCTGTCTATGTGGACCTTTCTGTCTGTGTGGACCTTTCTGTCTATGTGGACCTTTCTGTCTGTGTGGACCTTTCTGTCTGTGTGGACCTTTCTGTCTATGTGGACCTTTCTGTCTATGTGGACCTTTCTGTCTATGTGGACCTTTCTGTCTATGTGGACCTTTCTGTCTGTGTGGACCTTTCTGTCTATGTGGACCTTTCTGTCTGTGTGGACCTTTCTGTCTATGTGGACCTTTCTGTCTATGTGGACCTTTCTGTCTATGTGGATCTTTCTGTCTGTGTGGAGCCATCCTCTGACAGGTAGCTGTGTGGACCTTTCTGTCTGTGCGGACCTTTCTGTCTGTGTGGACCTTTCTGTCTGTGTGGACCTTCTGTCTGTGTGGATCTTTCTGTCTGTGTGGACCTTTCTGTGGACCTTTCTGTCTGTGTGGACCTTTCTGTCTGTGTGGACCTTTCTGTCTGTGTGGACCTTTCTGTGGACCTTTCTGTCTGTGTGGACCTTTCTGTCTGTGTGGACCTCTCTGTCTGTGTGGACCTTTCTTGTCTGTGTGGACCTTTCTGTCTATGTGGACCTTTTTGTCTGTGTGGACCTTTCTGTGGACCTTTCTGTCTATGTGGACCTTTCTGTCTGTGTGGACCTTTCTGTCTATGTGGACCTTTCTGTCTGTGTGGACCTTTCTGTGGACCTTTCTGTCTATGTGGACCTTTCTGTGACCTTTCTGTCTGTGTGGACCTTTCTGTCTGTGTGGACCTTTCTGTCTATGTGGACCTTTCTGTCTGTGTTGACCTTTCTGTCTATGTGGACCTTTCTGTCTGTGTGGACCTTTCTGTCTGTGTGGACCTTTCTGTCTATGTGGACCTTTCTGTCTGTGTGGACCTTCTGTCTGTGTGGACCTTTCTGTCTATGTGGACCTTTCTGTCTGTGTGGACCTTTCTGTGTGGAGCCATCCTCTGACAGGTAGGGCCGGCTGAAGTGCGCGGCATGACCTGCGTGTATTTGGTGTACGAGCTATTGTGATTTCAGAGAGAGAGAGAGAGAGAGAGAGAGAGAGAGAGAGAAGAGAGAGAGAGAGAGAGAGAGAGAGAGAGAGAGAACTCAGAACTCAGAATTTTAATGTACGTCGGCCTTTGCCACAATACATGGAGGTACCAAATGGAAATGGGAGTGGTGGGGCTGGGGAAGGGAGTCAAGGAGATGGGGGCGAGCAAGGAATGAGAGGGGGGGGGCGGTGAAGGGAGGAGTGAAAAAGATAAATATATTCCACAGTTTTCACATTCCACAATCTTGACAGTCTCTTCTAAACATAAATGTGTAGTAGAAATTCTAAATGAACGTATCTTAGCAAACAAAGCCACGCTACATGAGTGAATGATGAAGATCTATATATCATGAAGCACAAAATAAAGTATCAAAGTTATCGAGCCGTAATAATCAGCCAGTCATTTTCGTCTAAAATATAACCTTATTTCTTTTGTTAATCGCATGGAACACATATCTTGAAACATTGTGCCTATGATTCATACTCGTTGCTTTCAACAGAACATTTACAGGCACTTTCATTGATTCTTTTAGAAATTTAGCTCGAAGGTCTATATACAGCAACAATCAAATAAGAGATGATGCTCATTTTCAACTTGACCCTCACAAAATAAACAATTTTTATCTTCGACAGATTCACTGTACCGATGCACATTATTATTCAGAGGAAGCACGTTAAATCTTAACTGAGAAATGGCTACACGAAAACAATAGATATCCATGTCACAAACATACCTTTCTTTTTCAAAAACAGTTTAAATGCTCTGTAAGTGCTATATCTATCCCGATCTCTGATAGTTGCGTTCCACTCTTGAATAAAGAGATCGACAATTCTTTGTTTAAACAAATTCAAAAACTGTTTAACATCACCAACTCCTTGTTGCAACCAAACAATACTGAATCCCGTTTCACACAAAGTTCTCTCTCACCTTTGAAACCCAACAGTTTTGGCCAGCTCTGTCTAATTCAAGCAACATCATGTAAGCTTTAATGTGGCAGTCTTTCAGCATCCATATGCAACAATTTAAACCAAAATCTTAAACATGCAACGTAAGAATTAACATACAGAGGGTATCTTCCCAGATCTCCATAACCATCTTATTTGGAGTTCTAACTTGAACACCCATAAACCTTTTACATGCCATTAAATGTACTTTTTCTATATGATCCAGTCTATTTAACCCCCACACTTCTGATGAGTATAATAGTATTGGCTGAATCTTTACATCAAAAATTTTAAAAAGGTAATTGAACTCATTTCCTTATACTTTTGGAAAACCCTGCACAGCTGTAAAACGGCTTTCTTTCCTTTTGTTGCCAAATGCATTGTGCCTTTTCTAGCACTAATCATAGTTGTGAAATTAAACCCTAAATAAAAATAACTATTTACCACCTCTAGTCTTGTACCATCATAGAACCATTTTCATGCTTTCCCAGGAATCCCCCTTTTCTGAATACCATAACTTTTGTTTTTTTCGATATTTACATATAACTTCATGTTATTGCAACATGTGTGTAAAATATTCAGCTGATTCTGTAGACCAGTTGGGGAAGTTGACAGCAGTACAACATCATCTGCGAACAATAATATAAATAACTCCATAATACCCGGTAACAGCTGCACACCATGTTTTACCCTTTTCTTCTATGTGAGTTGCCAACTGGTTAATAAACATTGAAAATAATGTGGGGCTCAAAACACATCCTTGTCTTACTCCTATTGGGCAATCAAACATTTCAGAAAATTCATGATTTGATCGAACACACGACAATAATGAATTGTACATTGCTTTGAGAGACGCCAAAAATTTCCCTTTCACATTTTGTTTTTTTATACATTCCAAAAGTTTGTGATGATGCACAGAGTCGAAAGCCTTTCTAAAATCAACGAAAGCAACATATAGTTTTTGTACCTTTCTTATTCATACATTTCTGGATAGCAGCATACACTGTAAAAATATGATCAACAGTAGAGTGGTTTCTTCGAAATCCTGCCTGATTTTCTGAAATAAAATTATTGTTTTCTAACCATGTGTACAGTCTTGTGTTTAATATTGATGTATAACACTTAGATATGATGCTCAGCAAAGAAACTCCTCTGTAATTATCAGGATCATCGGGTTGCCTTTCTTAAATACTGGTATGATAATAGATTTCGTCCACTCACGAGGATAAACTCCTTTATCAAAAACGGTATTAAACAGTTTTGTCAGAAATTTATGTACAGCTGGACCTCCAGATTTTAACATTTCTGCGAAACATCGTCTATTCCGCTAGCTTTATTTTCTTGAGTTTAGAAATAGCTTGAATGACTTCATCCTCTGAAATAAACTGATTCAGAACATGGTCCGATTCTTCGGACAGATCAATTTCAATATCAAACTGCTCATCGTATTCTCCGCCGCTGCTCTGAAAAACACTCTTGAAATGCTTGAACCAGTCATCTATGCTGATATTGCTATCATTTTTATCATTCTGCCTGCATCCCCATTTTCCTTAAATGTCTCCAAAATTGCGACGAGTTGCCAGTTTCATTTGCTAACATATCTGCTTGCTGTTTTCTAAACGCTTGTCTTTTCACTTTTAGTAAGTATCTGTAGCTCTTCCTTGCTTTTACGTACGGTATTCTGTCTTTTCCTTTTCGAGTTCTTCTGAAATAGTTTAATTTACTCCTACTTTCCTTTTTTGCTGCCTGACACTCTTCATCAAACCATTCTGACCTTTTATTTCCATTGACCGTGAACGATTTAACATGCATTGACTGGCATCTTTTAAACACTTCACAAAATTATCAAGAGCGCAGTCTATGTCTATATCCAAGGTTGCATAGCCAGCATTAGTCGGTTTTGAATATCATAAGATTCCAACAGTTTTAATAAAATCGCCCCTCGTATTTTTCATTCCAAATAATTTTTTCTGAAATTATACGGTGATTTGGTTTGGAATTTTCAATATTCTCATGAATGTTATCATCCCTCTTCATCTTCACAACCACTGGGAGATGGTCAGATTCAGTTAGGCTTTCAACATCTAGAGATACAATATTGACGGACGAAAGTAAGTCGTAGGATACAATAAAATAATCGACCGTACTTACTCCAGAAGATCCAATATACGTGCAGCTATCGTCAAAGTCTCTCTGGTCGAGTCCATTTAAAATGATACATTCAAACATGTTACATAACTCAATTAATTGCTCTCCAAAAGAGTTCTTTTGTTTATCTTGAGACCGCCTTGGGAAACTGTTATTATCTGGAAAATCTGTCTCATCAAAGTCAGAGAGAGAGAGAGAGAGAGAGAGAGAGAGAGAGAGAGAGAGAGAGAGAGAGAGAGAGAGAGAGTGTAGGAGGTGAAGAACTGCATTAATGCCGGAACCCCTGAAGACTCTTCTGGCATTTTCATCATTCAGTCCTTCCCTACAACATTTCAACTCTTGACGGTTTATAGCAATAACTGCAGTAAGAAAAAAAAAACGAAAAAAAAACACTAAACAAACAAACACGTGACCTTGTTAGACAACGTGGTTTGATTCCTAACGTGGAATTACCAACGCCTGCCCGGATATTTGGAAAAACAACAACAACAACAACAACGATAACAAACCCCACCCCAAAACCGACATTTGCTCGCTAAAGTGATGAGTCGCTCAATTTCTGGCATGAGGGGAAGAGCAAATTGTTTCCCTTTTCTTGACAAAACACTCGTTCAACGCTCATAGGTCTTCATTAGATAACACGTTCTGCAGGTTAACCCTTTTCTCCCAGGTCTTCATCAGATCATACGTTCTGCAGGTTAACCCTTTTCTCCCAGGTCTTCATCAGATCATACGTTCTGCAGGTTAACCCTTTTCTCCCAGGTCTTCATCAGATCATGCGTTCTGCAGGTTAACCCTTTTCTCCCAGGTCTTCATCAGATAATACATTCTGCAGGTTAACCCTTTTCTCCCAGGTCTTCATCAGATAACACGTTCTGCAGGTGCCCCTTTTCTCCCAGGTCTTCATCAGATAATACGTTCTGCAGGTTAACCCTTTTCTCCCAGGTCTTCATCAAATAATACGTTCTGCAGGTTAACCCTTTTCTCCCAGGTCTTCATCAGATAACACGTTCTGCAGGTTAACCCTTTTCTCCCAGGTCTTCATCAGATAATACGTTCTGCAGGTTAACCCTTTTCTCCCAGGTCTCCATCAGATAATACGTTCTGCAGGTTAACCCTTTTCTCCCAGGTCTTCATCAGATAACACGTTCTGCAGGTTAACCCTTTTCTCCCAAGTCTTCATCAGATAATACGTTCTGCAGGTTAACCCTTTTCTCCCAGGTCTTCATCAGATAATACCTTCTGCAGGTTAACCCTTTTTTCCCAGGTCTTCATCAGATCATACGTTCAGCAGGTGCCCCTTTTCTCCCAGGTCTTCATCAGATCATACGTTCTGCAGGTTAACCCATTTCTCCCAGGTCTTCATCAGATAATACGTTCTGCAGGTTAACCCTTTTCTCCCAGGTCTTCATCAGATAATACGTTCTGCAGGTTAACCCTTTTCTCCCAGGTCTTCATCAGATAATACATTCTGCAGGTT
>CM031613.1:79818445-79820945 GCA_018398815.1 Conus ventricosus | reverse complement strand
GCTTGGGGGTGGGGGGTGGGGGGTATAGGACTGATGATATAGCTTTTGGTACAAAAATCCCATTTATTTACCATGTCAAAGTGAATTTAGAGTAATCAGAAAGCCGGCAATTTTTCATGTCATGGTTTTATGGACGTATACGTGAAAAAACAAGCATATGACGACCCATTGCCTTTAGATTATTAAGTTTCACTTAAAACCCAGTGCCTCTCACCATGTTTATCTTTTCATCGAAATCTAGTCATGTTGACAGGTGTCTTTTAAATTGGAATCAGTTTAGATTCGGGGGGGGGGGGGGGGGGGGGGGGGGGGGGGGGGGGTGCGGAATAGTCAATGGAGGAGCGCCGGGACTCGTAAACTTGGTGATCCGCGATTGGCGGATTCAAATCTACGCCAGGCGGTTTCGGTACAGGGGGATTTTTCCCTCGGAGTTAACTTGGTTCTGACTCTATTTCCCATACAGTCTTGGAATGAGACTATAAACGAGGTTCCTTGTGTGAACGCACGCATAACATCTTGCACACACGTCAATTCATCGCCAAGTTTCGGAAGAGAAGGCCAGTATGGCCGTTGGTATGGATGACCGTTACACATAGCATGCACCTTCCATGAAGTTGGAGTATGGCTGCCTTAATGGCGGGATAAAAAACAAACAAACAAAAAAAAAAACAAAAAAAAAAACGGTCATACATACACACAAAACTCTACCCCCTTTGTTGGGTCGATGGGATTAATCCTTGCCTGTCTATACAGGGAGTGTCCGCAGGAGTATCAGCCTGCGTACGCAGAAAGAAAAGAAAACATTCCAGAGCGAGTCCGGTCCATTTCACGGCTTTATAATTTAGCGATAGCAGGAAATATTTACCATTTCTTTTCTTTTTTAAGAACCTCAGATTCGACCGATTTCTTTAACACTTTAGCAGTGTCTAAGTCCACCTAATATCTGAACCCCATTTTTTTTTTGGGGGGGGGGGGGGGTGTTGCACACATAGAACTCAGACAGTATCTCTGTGGTTTGGAGCACCACACTGAAACGTCTGTCTAGCTTAAAGTCAATTTCGGCGTAATTGAAATTGGATTACTTAAATGCAGACCAAGTGCATCTGATTCTTTACAATGTTTACTTTAGCTACGGAAAGTCCCGTCCCTTTTAGTCTTTACCATGTTATTTCTAACCGAAGAAAATGGCGTGTTTTCGTGCTGAAATTCCAACCGAAACAATGGCGTGTTATCGTGCTGAAATTCCAACCGAAACAATGGCGTTTTTATCGTGCTGAAATTCCAACCGAAGCAATGGCGTGTTATTGTGCTGAAATTCCAACCGAAGCAATGGCGTGTTATCGTGCTGAAATTCCAACCCAAGCAATGGCGTGTTATCGGGCTGAAATTCCAGCGCAGTTTTGTTCTAAGTGTGTATGAAAATATCAACAGTCACTGCGTGTTGTTATGTTTTATTCATCTATGTATGCATTTATTAATTTATTTGTTTGTTTACTTATTCTTTTTTTTTTTTTGGCCAGTCTATGGCATCTTACCACCAGAATCCAGTGAAAGTTGACAAACCGACTACGACACTAATGCACGAAACAGACCGCGTTTCCCGTAGCCCCAGCCCAGTGTATCACTTACTAAGCTCCTTGAACTCTGACCTTGTTCGTTGTACCATAAAACATTGCAGTCTGGCTTTCAGCCTTAAACAAGTGTTAAAACCTTTGTTGTATGTATTTTAGCGACTGACTTTTGAACAGGGAAATCTTTTCACAGTAGCGACCTATATTACGAAGATAACATAACTCTGCAAGGTACTGAAAAATGTGTTGGATTCATGCGTCAAAAAATCTCCAGAACAAAGAAGACTATAACACCAGCCGCCGTGGCGAAGTGGTTAGCGTCGCGGACTCCGGCTGGGAGGTCGTGGGTTCGAGTCCCATCAGAAGTCATGGGGGTTTTTCTGCCCCGACCGGCTCCTACCAGGAGAACAATACAAACTGTCTTTGAGGATGCTCAGAAAATTTTGAAATAGAAAAAAAAAGAACAAAAATCTTCAACGTTCCGGTCATAGACCGTCTTCAGGACTTGTGACATATAGCAGACAAAAAAAGGTGTATAGGCGATGACCTATGAACACATAGACATTTCTTGCTTTTTACTGGTTCTTCAACCCCCCCCCCCTCCCCCTCATTTAGTCGCCGACAGTTTAAATTATCTCCCCCTCCCGACTCGTCCATTTCTAACCGAATTCTTTGTTGTTGTTTGTTTTTTTTTCTGGTTGTCCGCCCCTCCATCTTTAAGACCCATTTTGCAAGCCCATGTTGTTTCTTTCTGTAATCGATGGAAGACAAGAGAAGGAAGTTTTTGTTTTGTTCGTCTCTTCTGTTTGTTTGTTTGCTTATTTTTTGTCAGGGCCGGGTTTTGTAACAAAATGTAAGACTAGGGTTAGGGTCAGGGCTAGGATGCTGTACTTCAGAGGTGGGAGAGGGCTTCCGGTTGTCAGGGCTAG
>CM031613.1:79804766-79812266 GCA_018398815.1 Conus ventricosus | reverse complement strand
GAACACAACACAACACAACACAACACAACACAAAGGAACACAAAGGAACACAAAGGAACACAACACAACACAACACAACACAACACAAAGGAACACAAAGGAACACAAAGGAACACAACACAACACAACACAACACAACACAACACAACACAACACAACACAACACAACACAACACACAAAGGAACACAAAGGAACACAAAAACAACACAACACAACACAACACAACACAACACAACACAAAGAAACACAAAGGAACACAAAGGAACACAAGGAACACAAAACAACACAACACAACACAAAAACAACACAACACAAAGGAACACAAGGAACACAAAACAACACAACACAACACAAAACAACACAAAACAAAACAACACAACACAACACAAAGGAACACAAAGGAACACAAAGGAACACAAAAAACACAAAACAACAACACAACAACACAACACAAAGGAACACAACACAACACAACACAACACAACACAACACAACACAAAAACAACACAACACAACACAAAACAACACAAAACAACACAACACAACACAACACAACACAAAGGAACACAAAACAACACAAAGCAAACAAAGCAAAACAAAGCAACACAACACAACACAACACAACACAACACAGCACAACACAAAGCAACACAAAACAACACAAAACAAAACAAAGCAAAGGAAAGCAAAAAAAATATTTTAAAAACCCCACAAAAACAACAACAAAACAACGCAAAGCAAAATGAAACAAAATAAAACAAAGCAAAACAAAATAAAACAAAGTAAAACAAAGCAAAACAAAATAAAACAAAACAAAGCAAAACAACGCAAAACAAAACAAAACAAAACAACGCAAAACAAAACAACACAAAATGAAAAAAGAAAAACGCAAAACAAAATAAAACTATAGAAAACAAAACGAAATTAAAAGTTATCTCCCCTTTCCCCTCCCTATCCCCAACCGTCTGACTCTCCTTCTATCTTTGTGTCTCTGTCTGTCTGTCTGTCTGTCTGTCTCTGTATTGCCACTATTCCACAGAGGCTACGAATCCTACGAATGGCCAGGAATTGATAAACTCCGGGATTCTTAGTTAAATCGTAATAAGTTCCTGAAGTTCGTAACTGATTCACATTTTGTTCTTAGTCAGTTCTTGCAATTCTTGAGCATTCTGGAATTCGGGGCAAAAGTTTTTGTGCTGTTCAAAATTTTGGCCACGAACTCCCGAATAAAAAATCTTAGTCAATTCTCAACAAAATCGTAGTGATTTCTTATGTATCGTAACTGAGTCCTAATCGATTCGTAGGCATTCCTAGTATTCTTAACTCATTCTGGGAATCGTGAAGCGGTGTCTTGACAACGAATCGTCTACGAATCTGTCAAGAATGCCACGAATGCACGCCGAGCATCAAAGAAACAATTAAGAACTATCTACGAATTTACGATAGGGTAAGAATCAGGTACGAATTTGCAGCAATGTCCATGAACCATGTAACCGCACTATTTCAGGTCGTTGTTCCAGAGTGCCAGGAAACATCTGAATCGGTTGGCTAATATTCCGAAGCATTCTCCACCACACGTCTGCCCTGGAAATTCTGTAGTGGGCCACCATATCTCATTGTCCAGACCCCTCCTGCCATAGGGTTTCATGAGAAAAGTTCCGAGGGGGAAAGCATCATCTCCCAGAATGAAGTAGGGTGTGTGTCTGTCATCGTAGGGCATAGGATCACTGTCAGGAAAATTTATGGTGTTGTCGTCGATGCACTCCACCAGTTCTGAAGCACCAAACAGTTGTCCGTCGGATTGATGACCTTCTCCACCAGTGTCTATCCAGATGAACTTGTAGTCTGCATCATTAAGGCAAGAAGGACCACAGAGAAGAAGCCTTTGTAATTGTAGAAGACACTGCCTGAGTTATGTGGCTTCCTGAGAGCAATATGCTTGCCATCCAAGGCCCAGGGCATGAGAAACATTCCACCGGTCTTGGAACTGCTGGGCATTGGAACTGCTGGGCAACGGCCTTCCAGTCCTCCTGGGTCCGTGGCAGTGGCATGACTTCATCTTCAGTTCCTGTGTGATGGCCTGACAGACTTCCTGCACACTGCACACCACAGTGCTGTATCCACATCTGAAGTCATACTGAAGGGTATGGTACCGGTCTCCTGTAGCCAGATGCCTCAGGGTCATGGCCAGCTTCATTCCGGCATCAAGGGCTGGTCTCATGTGGGTATCTTTCCTCTGGATGAATGGGCCGATCTGTTGAGTAACTCATCAAACTGGTGGGGTGGCATTCTCACATAGTTGGCAAAGGCATTCTCATCTTCCACCCTCAGCTCCTGCATCAGTCTGCTATAGTGCCCATACTCTAGTCTTCTCGCTGGTGTCAGCCAAGGTCTGACCCACCACCTGGGAGCCCTTCTCCTTCTTCGAACCAGTCTTCTTCTATTCATCACCGCAGTGTGGTCATACCCCAGTTCCAGGGCCAGAGCAATAGCTGCTCTACGTTGGCAATCCATTTTGGAACTGATGCCCAGCAGGGATGAGGGCTTTTTATACTGTATTGAGGGAAACTTCCACGAATTTTCAAGAACAGTCACGATCTTAATTATAACCGTACCAGATTCGTGATGCCTTCGGAAGATTCGTAGCTTATTCTTGACTGAATCTTAACATTCCTTAAGTATTCCTAAGCGATTCTTGCAAATCGTAGTTATTTCTGGGCAATCTTATATGGTTCCGCCGATTTGAGCAGAATCCCACGAATATTCCTATGCTGTCTTACAAATTCGTAACCGATTCGTACAACGTCAAGATACTGTACAGAAATTTGCAAAAATCCACGATTCCTTACGATTTCTAAAATTCATCAATTCGTGGCGATTCGTTGGACTCGTAGCTTGTGTGGAATAGTGGCATATGTCTAACTGGCTCTCTCTCATTCTCTCTCTTTCTTGCTCTGACTATCTGTCTGTCTATCTCTCTGTCTGGCTGGCTGGCTTGTTGTCACTCATTGTTGTCTGTCTGTCTGTCTGTCTGTCTCGCTGTCTGTCTGTCTCTCTGTCTTTCTACCCCCCTCTCTTCCTCTCTGTGTCTCTGTATGTGTCTCTCTTTGTCTGTCTGCCTGTCTGCCTGCCTACCTGTCTCCCTCTCCCTCTCTCGCTCTCTGTCTCTCTCTCTCGCTCTCTGTCTCTGTCTCTCGCTCTCTGTCTCTTTCTCTGTCTGTCTGTCTCTCTGTCTCTGTCTGTCTGTCTGTCTGTCTGTCTCTCTCTCTCTCTCTGTCTGCAGAACAGGTGACTGCTATGTGGGGTCAAGGTGTAGGTAAGGGAATGGGGGTAAATTAATGAGGACAGGAGGGGGTGGGGAGTGGGGTGGGGGGTGGGGGGGAGAGTGCAGGGTCAACTTCTTTGTGGGGCAGTAGTGAATCACCTGATGTGAAAGAACGGGCCAGGGGAAGAGATGAGTGTGTGTGTGCGGTGGGTGGGGTGGGGGGGGGGGTGGGGGGGGTGGGTGGGGGTGGGGGTGGGGGGTCAACTTATTAGTGGGGCAGTAGTGAATCACCTGGTGTGAAAGAACGGGCCAGGGGAAGAGATGTGTGTGTGTGTGTGTGTGGGGGGGGGGGGGGGGGGGGGGGGGGTGTGGGGGTGGGGGTGGGGGGTGGGGGTGGTGTGAAAGAACGGGCTTTTCCAACCCAACCCTCCTCCACCGCCCCTCCCCACTCCCGCCCTCTCGATCTCATCTCCTTCCCCCACCCCACCTCACCCACCGTCACCCCCAAATAAGTTGACCCCCTACCCCCACATCTCCCCCCCCCCCCCCCGCCCGTTCTTTCACGCCTTGACAATTGAAGAAGTGCAGGTGGTCAAGCTGCCAGAGATAGCCTTTGCTCACCTGCACAACAAAGATGCTATGAGAGGGGAAGTCACTCACCAGCAGTCTTCTTCGTTCAAAGTTGTCTGGCTATCTTTTCATTGTGTCTCGAGAAGCCTTCAAGCTCGAAACGCGTTGCCTTTTGCATCGTCGTCGGTGGTACATTCCATCCGTTTGGGCTGTCAAACCACTCAGCTTTTAAGGGACTGAAGCCGGGAAGAGGGGGGGGGGGGGGGGAGGGGAGGGGGGAGGGGAGGAACTGATGCAACAAGAGACGTTGAGTGACTTGACCATGAAATGAATAGGACGAACCCACAGAACGACACAGAAGTGACGCGCATCGACCTAGGGGTTTATGACAGGTCAGAGAAATGAAAGTGACAATCAGTGACAATTTCAATAACGAAAAAAAAAAATAGTGACTTGTTTGTATTTTGACAGCGTTTTTGATGTGTTGTATTTTGACAGCGTTTTTGATGTGTGGTATTTTGACAGCGTAATTTTGATGTGTTGTATTTTGACAGCGTCGTTTGATGTGTTGTATTTTGTCAGCGTCTTTTGATGTGTTGTATTTTGACAGCGTCTTTAATGTGTTGTATTTTGACAGCGTTTTTGATGTGTTGTATTTTGACAGCGTCGTTTGATGTGTTGTTTTTGACAGCGTTTTTGATGTGTTGTATTTTGACAGCGTCTTTTTATGTGTTGTATTTTGACAGCGTCTTTTGATGTGTTGTATTTTGACAGCGTCTTTTTATGTGTTGTATTTTGACAGCGTCTTCAATGTGTTGTATTTTGACAGTGTTTTTGATGTGTTGTATTTTGACAGCGTCATTTGATGTGTTGTATTTTGACAGTGTTTTTGATGTGTTGTATTTTGACAGCGTCATTTGATGTGTTGTATTTTGACAGTGTCTTTTGATGTGTTGTATTTGACAGCATCTTGATGGGTTGTTATTTTGACAGCGTCGTTTGATGTGTTGTATTTTGACAGCGTTTTTGATGTGTTGTATTTCGACAGCGTTTTTGATGTGTCGTATTTTGACAGCGTTTTTGATGTGTTGTATTTCGACAGCGTTTTTGATGTGTCGTATTTTGACAGCGTTTTTTGATGTTGTTTGTATTTCGACAGCGTTTTTGATGTGTATTTTGACAGCGTTTTTGATGTGTTGTATTTCGACAGCGTTTTTGATGTGTTGTATTTGACAGCGTTTTGATGTGTTGTATTTCGACAGCGTTTTTGATGTGTCGTATTTTGACAGGGTTTTGATGTGTCGTATTTTGACAGCGTTTTTGATGTGCAGGTAAGTGGAACGGGGGAGCGAGTCGGGGGGATGGGGGGCAGGGGTGGGGGGCGGATGGGGGGGGGGGGGGGGGGGGGGGGGGCAGAGGGAAAACGGTCCCCACAAACTATTCTTTCATACCAAGCACGTGCTTCGATTAAAAGTAATGGTGGCGGCACCCTCTAGTGTTTAGACTTACTGGGGATGCGCTGGTAGGTTAAAAGTTAAAAAAAAAAGCCTGAACTGATCCAGATTTACTGTCTGTTTGTCCTGATTCGAAGCGCGTTCAGTCTGTTTTTTTTCTTCTTTGTTTTCTTTTTTCTTAAATTTTGATTTGTTTCACTTGTGTTGCTCGCTTGCTGATGACGTTGACTTTGTCCTGGAAGACATAGCTTTGACCTACTTTACTGAGTTGTTGTCCTTGCTTAAAATGGCTCCCCAAAATTGCGGAAATGGTCCTCTCCTTCCGGTTCCGGTATTCATGTAGAAAGAGGAAGAGGTTTTGATGTACAACGCGCGCGCGCGCGCGCACGCACGCACGCACGCACGCACGCACGCACGCACGCACGCACGCACGCACGCACACACACACACACACACACACACACACACACACACGCACACTCACAGACAGACAGACAGACAGACAGACAGACAGACAGACAGACAGACACACACACACACACACACACACAGACACAGACACACACACAGACACACACACACACACACACACACACCACACACACACACACACACACACACACACACACACACACACATTCACACACTCATACACTCACACAAACACACACCACCACCACCATCACCACCACCAAGCCCACACACACACGCGCGCGCACGCACACAATTTTTTTTTCTTTTAAAGTTTTTTGTTGTTGAAAAGAGCTCTTTTATTTCATTTCAAACAGTTACAATGATCACATAGAACAAAAACAACAAAAATATCCCCTCCATGCCCCCCCCCCCCCCCCCCCCCCACCCCCCAAAAAAAAATGTGCATGTCATTTGAATTATAACTCTAATATCAACTATTCAAATAATTATACAGAGAACTCTGAACTCTGAAAGAGTTTACTGCAAGGCCACCGGCCTGTATGCAAAGGAGGCACATGTATCATGTAAAGACACAACATGAGAAAAGAACTCACACAGACCAAACTATAAAGAATCTACAAAACAAAAATATAGCATTTCCTAACTGCATAGGATAAACCGACTGGGAAATTGCTTTCAGGTGTTTTCTATGCAGTTTCCCCATTTTACCCTTTTAATACTAAAACAACAAAAAATATTACACAGTTGAAATAGATTTCGCATTTTCTTCTTCTCTCTGTTTTAAAGCATAATAAATAAACATTGCAACAGAATGTGTAATAAACCTGCTGTCGCTCTGCAGATATAGTGTCAAATGTATATTTTCGTCTAAATTTCTAAAAAACTTTCGTCAGATACTTTTCTCTAATTTCCTGATATACTGGACATACAAACAAAAATGATGTTCGTCTTCTGTAACCTTACAAAAAGGGCAAGAGTTTGATTTTTCTATATACTTTTTATGAGTGCTAATATCGCATATACCCAATCTAAACTGTACGAAATTTAAATATTGAATGTCTGAGA
The DNA here is from genome assembly GCA_018398815.1 of Conus ventricosus. Taxonomy (NCBI): domain Eukaryota; kingdom Metazoa; phylum Mollusca; class Gastropoda; order Neogastropoda; family Conidae; genus Conus; species Conus ventricosus. Next base: position 79,805,476 of record CM031613.1, on the reverse strand, counting down.
GGTATTTTTCTGGTTGCAACAATGATATAAAAGAACGATAAGTAGAATATCTTTCACTCTCGTACAGTTTACTTGACCACTCTTGTTTGTAGCAGTCAATAATGCGTTGTTTAAATACTTGTACAAAAACCTTTTCGTTTCCAACTCCGCCATTCACTCAAACTTCGGAAAATCCATAAGTATCTAAGCAAAATCTGACTTTGCTTGCCCAATTTTGCTGGTCGATCTGGTTTTGTCCACTCCGCATACATCTATTTTTATACATTTCATACGCTTGTTTTGGCAGCCTTGCAAGATCTAGCCTTTGTAACTTAAACCAGTACCTGATCACCTTTATTATACAGTCCAAAAACTCCGAATTTGATGGTTTATGGTGAAATTGGCCGGTACCCTCTATTTCTTGATTGTATAATAAAGGAGAGAGAGAGTGTCAACCTTCGGAGTACGTCAGTGGAGGAAGGACTAGCGCACAGCCCAAACACACTCACAGCTTGCTTACAATCTCATTCATATATCATGCATTCGTCAAATCAAACCACTAGTAAAGTCTATAACCATTTATCTAAATCATCATAACTAACCCGGGTATAAATAGATTTTCTACTTTACCTGGCCAGGTGATCTTAAACTATTTACGAATCACTGTCTTTCCTTTTCTTCTTTTTTTTTCTTTTCACTGTCACTTTCACAAGCACCAGTCACAACACAAC
>CM031613.1:79797266-79799766 GCA_018398815.1 Conus ventricosus | reverse complement strand
TATAGTCTCATTCGAAGGACTGTATGGGGAATGGAGTCAGAACCAATGTTAACTCCGAGGGAAAAATTCCCTGTACCGAATTCGAACCCGCAACCCCGGATAACGAGTCCGGCGCTCTAGCAACTGCCGACTCAACAGCCGCCTCCCTCTCACCCCCTGTGGCCTCCCATGGGGCAGGGGAAGGCCAAGGGCCTGGTGGAGATCGCAGACAGGGAGTCGCCGTGTCTGACACAACTTGTCTTTGATGACAGAAACGGACAAAAAATTAGGATGGGTATGCCTGTCTGTTGCGGGATTTATCTTTGGGGTGTGAACGTATATATATATCTCTCTCTCTCTCTGTCTCTGTCTGTCTGTCTGCCTGTCTGTCTGTCTGTCTGTCTGTCTGTCTGTCTGTCTCCCCCTCTCCTCCCCCCTCTCTCTCTCTATGTTGTGCTGTGTTGTGGATTGTGTGTGTGTGTGTGTGTGTGTGTGTGTGCGTGCGTGCGTGCGCGCGCGCGCGCGCGTGTGTGTGTGTATGTGTTGTGCTGTGGTTGTGTCGTGTTGTGTGTGTGTGTGTGTGTGTGTGTGTGTGTGTGTGCGCGCGCGCGCGCGCGCGTGCGTGCGTGCGTGCGTGCGTGCGTGCGTGCGTGCGTGCGCGCGCGTGTATGTGTGTGTGTGTGTGTGTGTGACTTGGATAAGTAGGGGAGGTGGTAGAAGGGAGAAACAACGACAGTAACTTAGAAATGAAGAAGGACGGACAGAGATACATAATACATACATGTCATCATGGACACGACAATGCTTGGCTTTACCATACATACATGCATGTCATCATGGACTCGACAATGCTTGGGCTTACATACATACATGCATGTCATCATGGACCGACAATGCTTGGCTTCATACATACATGCATGTCAACATGGACAACGACAATGCTTGGCTTACATACATACATGCATGTCAACATGGACACGACAATGCTTGGCTTACATACATACATGCATGTCAACATGGACACGACAATGCTTGGCTTACATACATTACATGATGTCAACATGGACACGACAATGCTTGGCTTACATACATACATGCATGTCAACATGGACACGACAATGCTTGGCTTACATACATACATGCATGTCAACATAGAAACGACAATGCTTGGCTTTACTACATAACATGCATGTCATCATGGACACACAATGCTTGGCTTACATACATACATGCATGTCATCATGGACACGACAATGCTTGGCTTACTACATTACATGCATGTCATCATGGACACGACAATGCTTGGCTTACATACATACATGCATGTCATCATGGACACGACAATGCTTGGCTTACATACATACATGCATGTCAACATGGACACGACAATGCTTGGCTTACATACATACATGCATGTCAACATGGACACGACAATGCTTGGCTTACATACATACATGCATGTCATCATGGACACGACAATGCTTGGCTTACATACATACATGCATGTCAACATGGACACGACAATGCTTGGCTTACATACATACATGCATGTCACATGGACACGACAATGCTTGGCTTACATACATACATGCATGTCAACATGGACACGACAATGCTTGGCTTACATACATCATGCATGTCAACATGGACACGACAATGCTTGGCTTACATATATACGCATGTCAACATGGACACGACAATGCTTGGCTTACATACATACATGCATGTCAACATGGACACGACAATCTTGGTTCATCATACAGACATGCATTCAACATGGACACACAATGCTTGGACATACATACATGCATCACATGGAACACAAGCTTGGCTTACATACATACATGCATGTCAACATGGACACGACATGCTTGGCTTACATACATACATGCATGTCAACAGAAACGACAATGCTTGGCTTACATACATACATGCATGTCACATGGACACAAAGCTTGGCTTACATACATACATGCATGTCACATGGACACACAATGCTTGGCTTCATACATACGCAACATGGACACGACAATGCTTGGCTTACATACAACATGCAGCAACATGACTACAATGCTTGGCTACAACATACAAAGACAATGTCATGGCTTACACATGCATGCATACATAGAACGACAAAGCTTGGTACACACAATCTGCTTACATGGACACGCAATGCTTGGACTACAATACGTATCATCATGTCGACGACACGACAATGCTTGGCTTACATACATACATGCATGTAACATAACACGACAGCTTGGCTTACTACATACATGCATGTCAACATGGACACGACAATGCTTGGCTTACATACATGCATGTCATCAACACGACAATGCTTGGTTACTCATCTACATGCATGTCAACATGGACACACAATGCTTGGCTTACATACATACATGATGTCATGGACACGACAATGCTTGGCTTCATACATACATGCATGTCATCATGGACACAAATGCTTGGCTTACATACATACATGCATGTCTCATGGACACGACAATGCTTGGCTTAC
>CM031613.1:79733825-79763825 GCA_018398815.1 Conus ventricosus | reverse complement strand
TGGTATTCATTTTTCAAAAAAAGTCGCCGGAAGAATTTAATAGATAAAAAACGAGTTTTGCACACCTGTTCAAACCCCGCGCGGTAGACCGAAAACCGTGACGTCACTTGATGGACTGGCCGTCAGCCGCGACCTACACAACAAGCCAAGGCCAAGTGAAATCAACACGAGTTGCGATCCCCACAGCCTAAAAAGTCACGAGGGGTGGCAGATATTGTGCTGTAGGCGTGTGCAGCAGCTCAGCAGGAGACGGATATTCTTTGCACACATTTCCATCTGATCCAGATACTCGAAATAAGTGGATTCGGTTGGTGCAACCATGCCGGGCCACTAAGTTATTTTTACCACGTCAGTTCCAGCTGGACCACGGAAACGAGCTGTTCCGACAATTGCCAAGCCCGTTCGAGTGGATCAAAAACTTCGTCTGCATTGTGCGCGTATACTTTGAAGGCGGAGTGGTAAGCTCGTACAGATGAGTACGATAGTCGCACGTTTATTCTGTTCTTATCTATGGACAGATCACACTTGTTAAATTGAATGAACACGTTAAGGCTTGAGGAAGGAGAATCTCCGCTCGCCGTCCACGCGTGATCGCATCAAGAAGTCAGTCGGTAGCCTCCCTCGAGACTTCGGTAAAGTCCGTACGCCTTCGGAATGATGTGTTCGGGCGTCCAGCTGGAACTGAATAGCTCGTTTCCGTGGTCCAGCTGGAACTGACGTGGTAAAAAGAACTTAGCGTTCAAACTGATAAGGTAAAGGCCTTGCAGAAACATCCCCAGAGTTACATTGGCTGTCGCAATCATAGTCACTGCTTTTACATGATAAATTAAATACCGATCGGGATGTGCAAGAACCATCAGAATCGCTTTCTGTCGCCGTTGGCTTGTTGTGTAGGTCGCGGCTGACGGCCAGTCCATCATGTGACGTCACATCCAAGAGTAATTAAGCCATGCCAAGATTTAGTTGATTACCTCCCATTTTCCTGATTACAGGTGAAAATGCCCACTTTCGCGGATCGATTTCGTGTGATCGGGAGAGAATCGGATGTTTGTTTTACCAATTTATCAAACATTTCATATTTCTGCGTAAGCTGACCAATTATCGAAAACCTCTAAAGTAGACCTTTAAGCAACACGGTATCATTGAATACAAGAGACGATCATAGGTTAGGTCATTTGTATTGTAGACTATGTCTTTCAAGGTTAGGTTATTTGTATTGTAGACTATGTCTTTCAAGGTTAGGTCATTTGTATTGTAGACTGTCTTTCAAGGTTAGGTTATTTGTATTGTAGACTATGTCTTTCAAGGTTAGGTCACTTGTATTGTAGACTATGTCTTTCAAGTCCAATTTACTTCAAGCTTTCACAGTCCCTCAGATTCAACGTTTTAATTCCTGGAAGCAAGTACACTGCTAGTGTTTCACGATGTAGAGAGCATGTAATCATGGAAGGCAGAGACAAAGTATCTCATTCCACTGCCTGTAACGTCCCTGAACTGAATTAGGTACCTGTTCATTGCTGGTGACAGAAAGAGTTTTCAGCCCGTTGAAGACATGCTTCCAGACTTGGTTCCCGACCTCAGGGCCTACGAGTGATTCTAACTCACCATCATCTGCTCCGATTTGGGTGAAGTGTTAGGCTCTGCTTTTACACCTTGTGTGTGTGTGTGTGTGTGTGTGTGTGTGTGTGTGTGTGTGTGTGTGTGTGAGAGAGAGAGAAACAGAGAGAGAGAGAGAGAGAGAGAGAGAGAGAGAGAGAGCTCTGTGAGAGAGAGAGAGAGAGAAAGAGAGAGAGAGAGAAAGAGAGAGAGAGAGAAACAGAGAGAGAGAGAGCTCTGTGTGTGTGTGTGTGTGTGTGTGTGTGTGCGTGTGTGTGTGTGAGCGTGTTGAACGTGTGTGTGTGTGTGTGTGTGTGTGTGTGTGTGTGTGTGTGCTCTAACCTCCAATTTTTCCCACTTTTTTCTCTTTTTTATGCTTTTTTTCTTCTTTTTTTTTCGTTTTTAAGGTGGGGCCAGCCACCGTCTTGTTTTTTGTCTTCCCTTTTTGTTTTTGTTTTTTTAATACAGACTGACTCACGTTCACCATGCAATGTCCGTGTTGTGTCTACAGACGGACAGTGGCATGCTGACTGTAATGTTTCAGTGTTTGATACGAAGCTACGGTGTGCTGCCACTTTCATTCTGATGTCTTTACGACACGTTAAACACATAAATACATCCCTCCACTCCCCTCCCCTCCCCCACTTTTTTTTAAAAAAGACACACGTATCCCCTCCCCCACTTTTTCTTTTTTAATAACAGTACCACATATCGTATATCAATGGGGAAAAAATAAAGAAAATCCCGAAAATCCGAAAAGCTACTGTCTAATTGATTGCTAATATGAACGACAAGGAAAGAATACATTATGCAACAAAGTGCTCGCGCACGCCTATGTGTGCGCGTACAGTGTGCGCGAGTGCGTGCGTGCGTGCGTGTGTGTGTGTGTGTGTGTGTGTGTGTGTGTGTGTGTGTGTGTGGCGCGCGCGCGCGCGTGCGTGCGTGCGTGCGTGCGTGCGTGTGTGTGAGTGTGCGTGCGTGCGTGCGTGCGTGCGTGCGCGCGCGTGCGTGCGTGCGTGCGTGCGCGCGCGTGCGTGCGTGCGTGCGTGCGCGCGCGCGCGCGAGCAGTGCTTTCACACCTTTTCCCAGGCCCTAGGCTGGTTAAAAGTTCCTTCCAGACAACTTCTACGTCAGAGGAGGGAAAACCCGGAAACCACACGGTGTGGAATCAGGCTGATAGGGTGGAGGAGGAAGCCCTTGATGAATGACGTCATTCTTCTTGACACGTCATCACATGATGAGGAGTGGAGGAGGAAGTCCTTGATCAATTACATCATGTTTCTTGACACGTCAGAGTGATTGTCACGGCTCACGCCCCAGCATTTTCCTCATTTCTAAAAGCTTTTCCTCGTACCAATGGATTAGAGCAGCCGCTCGCCTCATGAATTAAAGCAATAATTATAATCTCTGCACAACATTCTGCATTGCGCGCAGACTTTCCGGGTAGAAAAATCGGCAAGAATAAACCTTCTAGAGCTGCGCGCGAAACGGGAAACTCTTGTTTCTTCCGGTTCTGAAATCGAGGCTGCGATAGAAGTCTTCCGTCAAGAGTGTCCACCAACAGTTGATTGGACGGCTTGCTCACAATGCTGCATGGGAAAATCAATGGCGTCTCCAGTGACTGTATGACACTCCTCTAGGGTTTGGGTTCAAATATCTCCAGCACTCACATTCAACAAAGAGACCTCCTGTTCGGGTTTTCCACCTGTCAGAAGGGAAACTGCCAATTTTGAACTCACGACGGGGGGCCCGGAATAGCTCAGTTGGTAGAGCGCCGGACTCGTAATCTTTGGGATGTGGGTTCGAATCTCCGCCGGGCCGTTTCGGTACAGGCAGATTTTTCCCTCGGAGTTAACATTGGTTCTGACTCCATTTTCCACACAGTCATTCGAATGAGACTATAAACCGAGGTTCGGTGTGTGAACGAACGCATAACATCTTGCACACACGTCAAATCCCATCACCGACTTTCGGAAGAGAAGACCAGTTTGGCCGTTGGTATGCATGACACGTTACACATAGCATGCACCTTCCCCGAAGTTGGAGTATGGCTGCCTTAATGGCGGGATAAAAAAACGGTCATACACACAAAACTCCACTCCCTATACAGGGGGTGTCCACAGGAGTATCAGCCTGCGTACGCAGAAGAAGGACTCACGTCTGTAAAAGTAAATGAATCGAGGAAACATCCATCTAGTTGTTAACTTTTTCCTCTTTCTTCTTTCCGCAGAGTGTCCACAATCATCAAGTTGGTTGTTCTGACACTTTTGTGTGTACGACCGTTTTTCATACCCGCCATTAAGGCAGCCATACTCCAACTTCGGGGAAGGTGCATGGTATGTGTAACGTGTCGTCCATACCAACGGTCAAACTGGCCTTCTCTTCCGAAAGTTGGTGATGGGATTTCACGCGTGTGCAAGATGTTGTGCGTGCGTTCACACACATGGAACCTCGGTTTATAGTCTCATTCGAAGGACTGTATGGGGAATGGAGTCAGAACCAATGTTAACTCTGAGGGACACCCCCCCCCCCCCCCCCCCCTACCGAAACGGCCCAGCGGAGATGCGAACCCATAACCCCAAGATTACGAATCCGGTGCTCTACCAACTGAGCTATTCTGATCACACACGTGAGTGGAAAAAAAAAGAAAAAAAAAGGAGGGAAAAAATTGACGATGAAGTATTTATTTAGCTACTTCTTTAAATTCACGTGTGTAACAATGACAAACAATTACAATGACAGTGATGACAATTACAATGACAGTGATTCTTTATTTTAAAACAGTAAAAGTATTGGCTTAGCCATTTTTCATACATGCCGTTACTATTCTACGAAGCTAGTATAGTACCAAAATGATACAACGCATGCATCAAAACAAGATCACGCAAAACATGACAAAAAGAGCGAGGAGATTGGTCATGTAGCAGTTGCTTATAGCTCACGGGTGTAGCTTAAAAACAACTCTGTGTAATCCCCTGTAAAAAGATATCCTCTTAAGACACAAGTGCTGAGGGCCAGTTCTTGGAATGAATGCTGGAACGGTGCTCGGTACTTATCCTTGGAATTTATTAGTTTGTTGTATTTTAGTTCCTTGCGGATTCATTCCAAGAACTGGCCCTCAGCACTTGTGTCTTAAGAGGATATCTTTTTACCTTTTCTACTTTTCACGAGAAAATGTAGCTTGTTTTGCTCTTTCATGATTTTCTTTTGCTTCTTAGATGGCACCTTTGGTTGGTTTTTTGAAAACTCAACAAACATACTACGGTATTGCACACCAGCCTTTTCTGGGATTGCATTCTTCTTAAAACTGAAAAGGCAGACGAGTCAAATTACAACTTTCCGTGGTCACTGAGGAGAAACAACCAGGTTTCGAAATATCGGTATATGACCAGGAGTTATATGTTAGTGAGTTTCCCTCCCTATTGGAGGATGTCTCCCCCTTGGAGAATATAAGCTTCCTGAAGGCTCATTTTGAGAAGCATTTATTTTATTTTTCCCCATTCACCCACTCAAGCACATACTGTTAGTTAGGCAGAATCATCTACCACTGCAGATATGAATGCGTACCTCCCCCTATTTCTTCAATCTAAGGCATAAGAGCAAGCTTTGTTTATAATTCAATATATATATATATATATATATATATATATATATATATATATATACACACACACACACACACACACACACACATATATATATATATATATACGTGTGCGTGTGTGTGTGTGTGTGTCTAAACGTGCGTGCATGGATGCGTATTTATGTTTCAGCACAGCAGCAAATAGAATCAAGATCCAAATTAAGCAATGACTCATCGCTACCCCGGTCATCGGTCTCAGACCCCTGTTGAACAAAACCCCTACGCCAACCAAAGCCAGACCCCAACCTTTCCTCCTCCTCATCATGGTCCTCACCATCCCCACCCCCATCACCATGGCAACCGCCATCAACACCCGCCTATCCACCATCAGTTCCGCCATCCACCTTCTCACCATCATCACCACGGCAGCCAGTTTCACCCCCATCACCAGAATTACAACCAGCCTGCACACTATGGATTCTACTCGCACAATCCATGTCATCAACCCCATGGACAACGTTATCAGTGTTATGCTAGACAGGGATTTCTTGCAGCTCCGCCACTCTCACAGGCATCCCCACCTCCAGGATGTTCCCACCTTCTGCAACAGCTGCTGGTCCTACCCCGCATCTCCACCAAACTGCCTTCCAGCCAAGACCCAAGACTCCACCACTCCGCATCCCCCAGTCTCGTGCGAGCGGACGTCATGCCGTAAGAGTACCAGCATCCAGTCAGGAGCAGCACGGGCCGCGACTACAATCTGCTTCACGCAGAACTCACCACGGAACTTTGCCACCCAAGCAAGAACCTACAGGTCGACCAAATGAAACTTGTTCTTTGCAGCAGCCAGTGCCTGTGACTGAACAACAAACTGAACAGGGATTTCTAGGGCATAGCAGCGTCAAAACTCCTCCAGAAAGTACCTCCTCCTCTTCAAAGAAACAGCCGAAAAATGATGAAGAACAAAATGTAACCATTCACAGCAGTGCTGAAGACGTTTCAACAGCTTACGAACACCCCAAGAGCTCTTCATCTGTCTCTCTCGATCTTGCACACTGGGAAAGCCAGGAGGAGAGTCGTGCCACCATCGATCAGAACATCGTAGGCAAGAGTGCAGAGACAGATCAAAATCTTTCTTCCGTAAACTCCGAGACAGGTTCAGGAGCAGCCAGCAAACGCCGGCGGAAGGAATCACCCAGGAAGAAGAAAGGGAAGAGCGGTGACAAGGGGACTGTACAGTGCAGCAAAGATCAACAGACAGAGCTCGACAAGCAGGTACTGTTCAGTTTAGTTATAAGCGATTTTTTTTCGATGTTCGGTTGTTTTAGAGGAGCCGGAAGTCAAATGGTTATAGAACGGTAGACTGCGAAGTTCATTTTTCGTAAAGCTCATCAACTCTAAGGTCATGGTTTGACAGCTTGAAAACCCGCTCTCTTCATCTGGCGAAAGATGATGGCCTGATTCAGTTCAGAGAATGTTAGAGATGCAGAATGATAGAATTTGGGTCCGCCTTCCATGATATGCCCTATGTACAGTAGATCTCTGCTACTTCTCTGTCCCTACGGCCATCAAGCTTCGGGTTAAAGTCTTACATGAAAATAGGTAAGAAAGAACAGTGTATTGCATCATGATCTGCACACAATGACCCAATCGTTCGGCCTCTACAACGCTACTTTGAGCTCTCTCATACCCTGTACATTAACTTTACATATGACGATTTCAAAATCAAACGATTTCATAACCATCTGGCTACCTCAGTTCAAGCGATCACGGTTGTGATTCCATTATTATATTCTCCCTGTGAGACATGTTTGTAACAATAATCAATGGTAATATACACATATTTGTAACTAGTTACATGCGTGTCGTAAACGTACATATAATGTATGTAAATGTTACAGTCTATACTGGATGTACATGCAGTAAGTGTATGCCTGTTTGTTACCTCAGTTTGTTCAGTAAAGCAATGAAGGTAAAGTATGCAAATGTGCTAAAAGTGATAAACATACTGTCTTTTTTGGTGCCTTTCTTACACTTGTTTATTTCTGTTCAGCTTTAGAATTGTTCACAACAACACAAAACCTCTAGGGATGCTCCGTATCGCCATGACCATGCGATGCTCTGTATCGCCATGACTATGCGATGCTCTATATCGCCATGACTATGCGATGGTTTCTCATAACAGTTCACCGTTACCCCAAGCTGGCTGTTGGTACTTCTGTCTGTTCATCATACATATATTCTGGACAGTTCGAATTGATTTTTTAGAAGTTTTTTTTCTTCTGATGGTTAAAACTATGGGAATACTTTGTTTTCTTGTTTATAGACATACGATTTATTTTTCAGAAACCGTCGAGATCCCTTGATGATGGTTATGACAATGATGACAATGATGATGATGATGATGATGATTGTGTGCGTGTGCGTGTGCATGTGTGAGTGCATGTTTTATATAATCATACGCTTATAAGCTACACACAAAAAGTTAAGGATCACTTTCACAAACATTCATAACTGTCAAAATAAGAAAGTCAATGCGTTGAAGTTTGGCCAGCATTTAATTCCATTCTTTAGTGATAACGATACACAATTGCCTTCAATCTCGAGCAATCGTTTGGTGTGTACATTTGATTAAAGTGGGTACGTATCCAAATTTGATTTCCCAAAGTCATTGAAATCACAAGACAGGGCATACTGATGCTCCCAAAAGCTCAGTAATGCGTGTAACCACCATGGCTGTTCTGGCACTCGACGCAGCAAGTCCTCATCGAGTGGCCCAGGTTGGTGAAGATCCTCTGTGGAAGCGCCTGCCACTCAGCCTGCAGCATCTGGTAGAGGTGTTGGGCATCCCTGGGACGGGGGTGGCTCTTCACTGTGCGATCCAGATCATCCCAGAGGTTCTCAATCGGGTTGAGATCGGGACTGCATGCTGGCCACTCCATTCTGTTGACTCCAGACTGCTGCAGGAAGTCGTTGACCACCCTTGCCCTGTGGGGGCGAGCGTTGTCATCCTGGTAGACAGCCCTCGGTCCCATCTGCTGCAGTGTAGGCACAGCCAGCGGTCGAAGGATCTCATCCCGGTATCAGATGCCTGTCAGGTTACCCTGTACATGATACAAGGGTGTTCTGTGGTGAAGGCTGAAGGCCTCCCAGATCATTACAGAACCTCCACCAAAGACCACCTTTTTTTGGACAGTGGCGTCAATAAAGCGTTGCCCTGGGCGCCTCCAGACCCTCAGTCGGCCGTCGTTGTGGTGAAGGGTGAAGCGTGATTCATCACTGAACAGGACCTGGGACCATTGCTGACGTGTCCACCTCACGTGACGTGCGCAGAAGGCGCTGCGTGCTGCCCTATGGGCTGGAGTTAAGCGTGGCCGTACTGCTGGGCGACGAGAACGTAGATTAAACCCATGTAGGCGGTTCCGTATGGTCTACTGGCTGATGTTGATGTTAGTAGCCACCCTGAACTGCCTTTGAATGATGCTGGAAGAGGCTGTTCTTGTCTGCAGGGCTTGTCGTTCAATGAGACGATTGTCACGTGGGGTTGTCTTCTTCGGTTGACCAGATCTGCGTCTTTCATGGACAATGCCAGTGGCTGTGAAGCGTTGAATCAGTCGGACAATGACCGAGATGGACACATGAAGTCGCCTGGCCACTTCTCGCTTGGGAACACCATCTTGGAACCATGTAACAGTTCGTCCCCTATCCAACTCGCTTAATTTTCGTCGTGGGGCATTGTCAGATCAGGCCAACAACTGGTGGAATGTCTTCTTATAAAGCCAAGCGAGCGACAGCATCTCACATAAACAGCAGTGCTTGCACGTGCATAATGGTTTTTCCATCTGGCAAGTGCAATGTGTTCAGGCAGAACGGTCCAAAACAAGGTCATTTTTCGCAAGTTTCCGCTTTTCCGTTTGCGGCCCAGCTCAGTAGTAGAGAATCCCGTGCAATTTTCGCACTAACACAACATCGCCCACTTACAGCTGAACAAGAATTCATGACAATTTGGCTGGACTAAGAAATAAATAACAGTAGCGAACCGAGTTTATTACGCACCTGTTTTCACATACCGATCCTTAACTTTTTGTGCGTAGTATATGTGTGCGTCTATGCATTTTCATACAATGTGTTTTTCCCAGTATTCTCAAACAGTTCTCTTCAGCTGGGTCCTTTCAATTCTTTTTCACAGATTTGCGTCATGAACGTTATGGCGTGTGTGTAACGAAAAGTCTTTGGGAAATCCTGTGGTAGGAAAGCCTACCCTCATTTCCCTTTCCCATTTGTTTCAACACTTTTCGTTTGTTTATTTTCGTTTTCTGTCTGTGTGTGTGTGTGTGGGGAGGGGGGGGGGGTTCTTTTCCTACCTTTTACCTTTGTTTCTACACTTCTCGTTTGTTTTTGGTTTCGTGATTTTTTTCCCCATTTCTTTAACCTTTGTTTCCACATTTTTCGTTTGATTTTGGTTTTGTGGGTTTTTCCGCTTCCTTTAATCTTTGTTTCTACATTTTTCGTTTTTTCTGTTCGTTTTTGTGTTGGTGGGTTGTTGTTATTTTCTTATGAACCTTAATTTCCCTATACTGTCTTTCCATCCTACATGTTTCCCGAACTGTAACACGTGACCTGGTTCATCCAATGTCACCAGCTCTGCGATGACCAGATGCTTCAACAGACGAAGAAGATGTTCCCCGACTTGCTCACCACCACCGTCGCTCTCCCTCCCCAGTCATTCAACCCCCTGTTGGTCAAACCAGACACGGCGCGCCCGTTGCACGTGCAACACGAGTCCAGCAAGTCCGACATTGGAAGTCAACGTGCTGAAGCTGAAATACGACGTTGCCTAAAGATCATAGAAAGCGTCAGCCAGGAGGTCATGTTCCTCCTGTTCAATTACATGTTCGACAACTACCTGCTGAAGGCGAAGACGCTGTTCAGCAGGCCACAAGATCTGGACAAGAAGAACAAGAGAGGGGAATTTGACGTGCTCATCGTCAGCCCGAAGCTCGGCTGTCTGGTCATGGAGGTCAAGGCCGTGGGCTACAACACCAAGAACATCAAGGCCGTGGGCTACAACACGAAGAACGTCGAAGTGGACGTGCTGAGAAAGGTGGTGGAAAAAAAGGCGGTGCCACAGCTGCACAAGGGGGAGATGATCTTGCGTCACGTCTTCAAGGACCTGGTGAAGGAGCTGGAGGTCGGCAAGGTGTTGGCTTTGCCCAACGTGAGGCGTGACCTGCTGAGGACGGCTTGCCTGGAGAAGGAAGACTTTGCGCAGGTGCGTGTCTTTGTCAGTTTGTCTTGTGGAGATCTCTGTTTTTGTTGTGGTTGTTGTTGTTGTTGCTGCTGCTGCTGCTGCTGATGCTGTTAATACTGCTGCTGCTGCTGCTGTTGCTGCTTCTCCTGCTATCGTTCTTTTCACCAGAGGATTCCAGCGAGAGGACGTTTACAAATGAACCCAGTAAATGTTAGTAATCGAGTAAGTATGTGGAAATATATACATCAGAATGTCTCCATTTGTTCAGTGGAAACAGACAGTAAGGAGTAGGTTGTATCGTTGGGCAAGATTTATATGTGTAGTTTTTTTTATGTCACAAGATATTTTTGTGGTTTGTGTGTATGTTTGTCTTGTATTTCGTGACGTGTGTGTGTGTGTGTGTGTGTGTGTGTGTGTGTGTGTGTGTGTGTGTGTGTGTGCGTGCGTGCGTGCGTGCGTGCGTGTGTGTGTGTGTGTGTGTGTGCACGCATGTATATTGTTTTCTTTTTTTTTTGGGGGGGGGGGATATCATTATCATTATCACGATCATCATTATCATCATTGTTATTACTGTTACCTCCGCCTCTTCTTCCTCCTCCTCCTCCTCCTCATCATTATCATTATCACCATCATCATCATCATTATTGACCTATAACAATGTCTACACACACAGTGAGCATTGAAAATCACCCTGTGCTCATACTTCTTTTCAACGCCAATTGGAACAGCTGACTAAATCCATAAATGATAAGACAGAACAAATGATCATGCGATTAACAAATCACCCAATCAAGCAATCCATTGAGGGATCAATGACTAAATGCATGCAGATCTGTAACGCACAGCTCGTTCATTGCACACACAAGACACTAGCTCTGACAATCACCATACTATTGGGACACTGAAGAATTCACAAGACACTAGCTCTGACAATCACCATACTATTGGGACACTGAAGAATTCACAAGACACAATCTCTGACAATCACCATACTATTGGGACACTGAAGAATTCACAAGACACAATCTCTGACAATCACCATACTATTGGGACACTGAAGAATTCACAAGACACAATCTCTGACAATCACCATACTATTGGGACACTGAAGAATTCACAAGACACAATCTCTGACAATCACCGACAATCACCATACTATTGGGACACTGAAGAATTCACAAGACACAATCTCTGACAATCACCATACTATTGGGACACTGAAGAATTCACAAGACACAATCTCTGACAATCACCATACTATTGGGACACTGAAGAATTCACAAGACACAATCTCTGACAATCACCATACTATTGGGACACTGAAGAATTCACAAGACACAATCTCTGACAATCACCGACAATCACCATACTATTGGGACACTGAAGAATTCACAAGACACAATCTCTGACAATCACCATACTATTGGGACACTGAAGAATTCACAAGACACAATCTCTGACAATCACCATACTATTGGGACACTGAAGAATTCACAAGACACAATCTCTGACAATCACCATACTATTGGGACACTGAAGAATTCACAAGACACAATCTCTGACAATCACCATACTATTGGGACACTGAAGAATTCAGAAAGGAACGAAGCAACAGACAAAAGAATCTGGTGTCCACTTCAGAGTGTCTCCACCAGAACATTTACCGTGTGGTTTCTGCACAGCTGCTACGCAGTTGCTTTGGCACGGAGACCACAGAAGAGGCACTGGCTAAGGTGCTATGTGCTGATGAGCTGCCTCCCACCCCGACACACACTCCGGTGACGTCAGAACAGACGTCTTCCCATCAGGCCTTGCTGCAGTGGTGGCATCACGTGACTCAATCCTACCCAAAACAGAATCAAGAAGACAAGCTGGAGAAAGACGTGTGCGAAAAGATGATCGCCAGGTAAGGGACGTAGGGGAGCCAGGTAAGGGACGTAGGGGAGCCAGGTAAGGGACGTAGGGGAGCCAGGTAAGGATTATAGCAGCCATGTAGTGGGAAGTATGTCCATCAGGAGAAGGATGCTCAGTACCCAGGTGAGACATGTGAAGTAGACCGACAAAGGAAAGTATGGTTGCCAGATAAGGTGTACATGATTGTCAAGTAAGAGACGCATGGTATTGTAAAATGGGAGTGATATAAAGGGATGCATTGTAGCTGGGTGAGGGATTAGAGAAGCCAGATACTGATGGTGTGTATTGTACAGGACGCCTGGCACCTGCAAAGGAAGTATGGTCGCCAGAGAAGAGGCGCATGGTACATGGAAAAGAGGTACAATAAGCAAGTGAGAACAGTCTGCTGACTGATCTTTTCATGTAGGCCAGCTGATTAGTCATCCACAAGGCCTCAGAGCAGCCTGGATTTTTTATCCTGTGCTGGGCCAGTGTTTGTAGATGGACAAGGTCCCAGGGTCTGTAAAGATTATAGAGCCTGGTGTGTCAGTGGGGAGCTGGGAGTCCATCTTGCCCTCTGACTTTCAGGAAAAGCGTGAGGTCTCAGCTGACAAAGGTGAGACTAACATAAATGTATCTGCCTTTATTTTGAGCCTCCACTTTCGTTCTGCACTCACGTTGTGAGTGGATTTTTAATCTGTGGCACGAGACAATAAGAAACTGCTGAACGATTGAAGGGAAACAACTCGGCAATTTAGTCAAACACTCCAGTGAAGTAATTAGGAACTAGAATACATTTAATTCAAGTATACCTGTGACTTAGAGTCACATGCTACAAGGCATTGAGACAACCAGCAGCATTCACAACTCGTCTGAACAGATTTCACCAAGTGCTGGCATAGAATGATCCTGCCAAAATATAGAATTCATTAATCATCTTAACAGATTTTACTAAGTACTGGCTAAACCCTAAACTGTTAAAATATAGCACTCATTGATCATCTTAACAAATGTTACCAAGTGTTGGCATAAAGTTATACTGTTAAAATATTTGGCATAAATACCAGCAGTGCTTAGCTTCACCTTACAGTTCTCCTGGGATGATCCGTGCCATTTGAAACTGGATCGCAGGGCAGGAGAGATGAACGTTCCCCTCTTTGCCACACACACACAGTCAAATTGATTGTGATCAGCCTTACAGCCTACGGTGAAGCAGTGACAATTTCGCTGTGATCAGCCTTACAGCCTACGGTGAAGCAGTGACAATTTCGCTGTGATCAGCCTTACAGCCTACGGTGAAGCAGTAAAGTGGGGAAGCCTGATTTCTCGTTTGGAGTGTTAAGCAACCCATCATGTATCTGCTGCCTGTCTCATTGACAGACTGTCAGAGGAACAGGGCACCCAGTAAAATAATTGTGGAGGAAATGGTGGTGGGGGGGAACATTATTCATCTGAAGAGGGAGGGCGACGATATGGAAGGAGAGTTACTTCCCCATGCATGCAGTGTGATGTAAAGTAGTGTTGATAGAGATGACAGTTTCAGCCTTTATGCTAATGAACATGATGTGCACACCTGCAAGACACATGCAGACGCCAACAACAAGGAAACATCCACCCAGTTCACGGGAATCACGTAACATAGCTGACAAGATGGTGTGACACCATCGCTTCAACCTTACCCAGGAAAAAGGAGGGACTGGATGGCAGGTTAAACTGATATGCTTAACGGCTGTTTGTGTGCGTATGTGTGTGTGTGTGTGTGTGTGTGTGTGTGTGCGTGCGTGCGCGAGTGAGAGTGAGAGAGAGAGAGAGACAGACAGACAGACAGAGAGAAAGTGGATGTTGATGGCTGTCAGTTGTTTGTCTCAATTTAAGTGAATGTTTCCAGTGTCAACCGCCAAAGGGTGCTCTCTCTCTCTCTCTCTCTCTCTCTCTCTCTCTCTCTCTCTCTCTCTCACACACACACACACACACACACACACACACACACACACACACACACATGTGCTCGCGCGCGCCCGCACACATCACAAGATGACTGATGGTCATGAAAGTGACTGGGTCTTATTGCATGATGATTATGAAAATTAACCTACACATAATGACAAGGATGGTGATGATGATAACGATGGTGGTGGTGATGATGATGAAGACGACAACGACGACGATGATGATGACGATGACAATAACAATGACGACGATAATAGCAATAATGGTGACAAAGAAAGATGCCGAGACAACAAACAAGACGACTTTGACTGGACCAACAATACACACACACACACACACACACACACACACACAAATCCTGCGCTCTTTACACTTATTCCTGCCTCTCCCCTCCCCCCTCCCCCTCCATCGTCCTTCATACTCCCAGACTGGCAGGTCCCAACTCCAAGATCACGGTGGAGAAAGTGACCCAGGCGGACGAAGCACGCACAGTGGCCCAGTGTATTCACCTGACGGGGCTGCGCTTTGGGCGGGATTTGCTGCGCGAGGACCAGATGCAAATCCTTGAATGCCAGGAACCTTTCGTCTTCCTGACGGGGACCCCAGGGTCGGGGAAGACCTTGGTGCTGGGCCTGAAAGGGCTGGAGTGGGCCAGGGGAGGCGATCACGTCGTTGTCTTCGTGCCACGAGGTGGGTTGCTTTTTCTTTGTATAGACATGTGTGTGTGTGGGGGGGGGGGGGGGGGGTGGGGGGGGGTTAGGAAAAACGAGAGAGGGTTTGGAGAAGGGACAGTTTTGTGTGTCACCAGGGGATGACAGACATTGCGGTTGGGTGCTTGTGCGTGCGCGTGCGCGCGCGTGTGTGTGTGTGTGTGTGTGTGTGTTGTGTGTGTTTATCTCAGTTTGGTATGTGTGTGTGTCGGTGTGTGTCTGTGTGTGTCTGCGTTTGATGCGTTTATCTCGGTTTGGTGTGTGTGTGTGTGTGTGTGTGTGAGAGAGAGAGAGAGAATTTGGGATGAAGGGATTGTACCTGTGCGCCTGTGTATGTGCATATTGTGTGTGTGTGTGTGTGTGTGTGTGTGTGTGTGTGTGTGTGTGTGTCTGTGTGTGTGCGCGCGTCTGTGTGCACGCGCACAAGCGTGCACGCAAGAATGCAAGCAAGCATATGAGACAGATGGTGTAATGAAAGAAAGAAGAATGAAAAGAGATTGAAAAACGATGGAAAGAAAGCGAGAACAGGAGGAAGAATGTGGGGTATGCCAAAACTATAGACACACGGGACAAGAAGAAGAGTGAAAGAGATTGTGAACAAGAGCTGAATGGAATATAGACACACGGGACAAGAAGAGTGAAAGAGATTGTGAACAAGAGCTGAATGGAATATAGACACACGGGACAAGAAGAAGAGTGAAAGAGATTGTGAACAAGAGCTGAATGGAATATTGACACACGGGACAAGAAGAAGAGTGAAAGATTGTGAACAAGAGCTGAATGGAATATAGACACACGGGACAAGAAGAAGAGTGAAAGATTGTGAACAAGAGCTGAATGAAATATAGACACACAGGACAAGAAGAAGAGTGAAAGAGATTGTGAACAAGAGCTGAATGGAATATAGACACACGGGACAAGAAGAAGAGCGAAAGAGATTGTGAACAAGAGCTAAATGGAATATAGACACACGGGAAAAGAAGAGTGAAAGAGATTGGGAACAAGAGCTGAATGGAATATAGACACACGGGATAAGAAGAAGAGTGAAAGATTGTGAACAAGAGCTGAATGGAATATAGACACACGGGACAAGAAGAAGAGTGAAAGAGATTGTGAACAAGAGCTGAATGGAATATAGACACACGGGACAAGAAGAAGAGTGAAGGAGATTGTGAACAAGAGCTGAATGGAATATAGACACACGGGACAAGAAGAGTGAAAAATTGTGAACAAGAGCTGAATTGAATATAGACACACAGGACAAGAAGAAGAGTGAAAGATTGTGAACAAGAGCTGAATGGAATATAGACACACGGGACAAGAAGAAGAGTGAAAGAGATTGTGAACAAGAGCTGAATGGAATATAGACACACGGGACAAAAAGAAGAGTGAAAGATTGTGAACAAGAGCTGAATGGAATATAGACACACGGGACAAGAAGAAGAGTGAAAGATTGTGAACAAGAGCTGAATGGAATATAGACACACGGGACAAGAAGAAGAGTGAAAGATTGTGAACAAGAGCTGAATAGAATATAGACACACGGGACAAGAAGAAGAGTGAAAGATTGTGAACAAGAGCTGAATGGGAGAGGGCACCACAAAAGGACGGAAAGGATGAAATCAGGAACACAGGGAGGAAATGGAAAGAGAGGGGAAATACAGAAGGAAGAATAAAAAACAAAAAGACAGAGACCGAGAGAAGGAGGGTATGGGGCTCTGGAGAGAGAAATGTGTGTATTGAAAGAACGAAAAAAATCATGCAGACATGAGTGAAGTAACAAAGGAGAGAGAGAGAGAGAGAGAGAGAGAGAGAGAGAGAGAGAGAGATAAATAGACGGACAGACAGAGACAGACAGAGACAGAGAGAGAGATGGAAGGAGAATGCGAGAGAAGGGGGGGGGGGGAGAATTTTGTATCTCCTGTCCATGCTCCTGCAGTACAAGCCACATTGCGTTGTATCGGAGAGCAAAAATTGTAATCACTGCTTCATCTAGCAATGAAATGACATCACCATTTCTCAGCGGTGCCTAGGAGAGAAATGAAGGCAGAATATTGCGAGAAAGGGTTTTTTTTTTTTGACGTCGTAGCCCTTAAAAGCAACATTTATCTCGCTGGTATCAGGCACGGAACAGATTTGTTTTAATTAAAAAGCTAAATTAGACACTAGACTGTTGTAACCTTTGTTTTTCCATTCCTCTTTCGTTTGTATATAGTAACATATGTCGGGCTATCTGATTAGTCCAAATTTGAAAACCTATTTGCACCTGGTAGTTCATAAGACCGAAAATCCTCTGTTGTTCCTTCACTAGGGGCAGGCTGGGGAAGCCTCATCTCTCTCACCTTGTATCAACGCATCAAAGCGTACGCCACACAAGAAAACTCTGGAGACTCTCGGCGCAAAACAACGCCTAGAAAAAAGCCCCTGAAACAGCTCTCAGACCAAGCAGACACAGATTCGACAAGCCAACTCTTGGACCAGCCTGCCGGTGCTCACGAATCACCGACTGCTACAGAGACACCCCAGCCCCTCACGTGTACACCCGAGTCGGAACCAAACTGTGAAAACGACGACTCCACAGCGCAGACGGGAACGTCAGAAAAAATGGAAGGCGACCTATTTCCGCGCATACACACAGCAACTGTGGAAAAGTCGGAAGACACGAAAAAGTTCGTTCGTGAACTACGGAGCAAATACAGTGACAGACCTCTGCGGATTTTGGTGGACGAAGGCCCAACCAAAGTCGACGATGATTATTTACACACTCTGCTGAGAGAGGGAGTGACCTCCTTGGAGAGTGGGGCGCAACAGGTCAGGAGTCTGGAGGCGAGAGGAACTGGGTCAGCTGCTGACCTGTCTTCTCAGCTTCAGCTTGCACAGGTGTCAGAACAGCAGCTGCAGAAAATGAAGGTGTGTGGGGATGCGTTTGGTTTGAGGATGTGTGTGTGTAAAACGTGTGTGTGTGTGTGTGTGTGTGTGCGTGCACACACGTGTGTGTGCATGCATGCGTGTGCACGTGTGTGTGTGCGTGTCTGTGTGTGCATGCGTGCGTGCATTCGTGCATGTGTGCGTCTGTGTGTGTGCTTGCATGTGTGCATGCATGTGTGCGCGCGCACGTGCGTGTGTATGCGTTTGGTAGCACCTGTCTGTTTTATTGCGATTCATGGAAACGTCTGTAAAAAAAATTCACATTTTCATCATGTTCACCATATTCACATTTTCATCATGTTTGGAAAAAAAAAAGAGAAACAAATGAAAGAAATGCGAGGAAAAGTTGAAAATATCAGAACTTGACAAAAAGAAAGCACTGACCTGTGCTCCACTTGCAGAACCTGTCGAGCAAGGTTCAGCATCACCTGCAGGTCATCAGTGAGAGGCTGCAGGTTCTTCAGCCGGAACACGGCAGACCCCCCATTACCCAGGAAACATGGTGGACAGACCTCATCAACCGCATCAGGGAGTCCCACGCCTGCGTTGCCTCCTTCCATCAAACCTTACACCACCATCTCCTGACCTTGCCGGAATCTGGCGACCCTTGCAGTGATAGCGAAAGATCCTTGGAAGGTGTTGGCAGCGATCTCAACCTGGCGGAAGATGTTGCTGAAACCTCTCCATCTGCAGGAGAGCCTGCAAATGATTCTGAGACTCGAGGAGACATGACAAATGTCTTCAAAGCAGCTGAAGATGCTCCTTGCTGTTTTGGACCTACAGCAGATGATCTGAATCTTGCCCAATTCAGAGAATATGTCCACACCTCCTCCAAACCCACAGAAGATGCGTCAATATCAGAATTCGTAGAGTCTGGTCCAAGTTTGGATGTTCCTGACCCAAAATTCCCCCAAAGTAAACACTGTTCCATCACAGATCAGACAGATGCGTCAACGTCAGACCAGTCAAGAGACGTACCCCTCCAAGCGGATCAGACCTCCAGGAACGACACTGTGAGCACAGGGAGCGTTTGCCTGCCCGCGGCACAGGTCTCCATCAGAACACTCTGCTCGAGAATCCCGGGGAAGAGGTCCCAAACACCAGCGATCGCCAGGACGTATCAGGGGCCGAGGAGTCTTCCAGAGAGACTCTCCACTCCGCAGACATGGACCAAGTCTTGGAGGTTCTGGACAAATTGGAAGCTTGCATGCTGGATGGTTCGGGAAAGCTGTTCAACGTGGAGAACCAGATGGACTTTCTGGTCCTCAGCGACATCCTGTCCTTGCTGGCACAGGAGCAGGACCCGAAGAAGCTGTCTGTGTGGAGTTCTGGGGTGATGCCCTTTTACAAGCCCCCGGGGTTCGTGCAGAAGTCCCTAATATACTGTCTGCGGTGTCCGCCCACCATCCAGACCGTGCTGAGCTTGGTGGAGAAGGACATGAGGGTGAGTGTACCGAACTGCCTTCTGTTGCCCAGCTGCTGTGCTTATACTCGGCCATTTCCGTTGCTCGTGCTTGTCACTGTTTAGGGTACTTATACTGTACCTGCTCCTTAGATAGAGACCAGTCTCTAAGCGCTTTTTAATCCATGCTCTCGTTTACACAACGGGTCGCCTACCTGTGTGTGTGTGTGTGTGTGTGTGTGTGTGTATTAGTTTCAATCATTCCATCTCTTTGCATGCTCTACGCCCCCCCCCCCTCTCCCCCTCCCCACCAAGCCCCCCTCCCGATTTCCCCATCCCACCATCTTTATATTCACATCCCGTCTACATATATAACATTTGTAAGATAACGTTTACAGTATAGCACATGCACCCAAGGCATCATCTCCATCATCCATGTATGCAAATGCAAAGACACATGGACATGTGAACAATCCGTATGGACCTATATTAATCGGAGTCTTCTGCTTGTTGTTTTTAATCATCTTTCATTTGATGTCATCAGTCCCGAAGACGGTCTATGATCGAAACCTTGACGATCTCTGTTCTATGTGTGTATGTGTGTGTGTGAGTGCGTGCGAGTGTGCGAGTGTGCGAGTGTGTGTGTGTGTGCGCGCATGTGTGTGTGCGTGCGTGCGTGTATGTGTTTTTGTTCCGTTTTGTTTTTCCTATCGCTAATGTTCAAAACAGCCTCGAAGACAGTTTTTATTCGTGAAAAAAAAAGATCTGCAGTCCAGAATCATCTTTAAAGCAGGAATCCATTGATCATGCCTGTGGTAGGAGTGTCCGAACTACAAATACCAAACCAGCAGCCTGGAGCACGATCATTTCCCCTTGCCCACGGACGGACCGGAAGTGAAGCTGCTGGATCACGGAAGTCACGTGCTGAAAATGAAGGACATTCTGGACTGCCGGGAATGCGGGGACTCCTTGTCGCACTACCTGCTGCATACCCTGGCCATTGGTGACGACTCCGGTGAGGGTTGACTTCACTACCTGGGAACAGGGAATTCTTGAGTGAGGGGGGGGGGGGAGGCAGGGGGAAGGAATGAGCAGAGGGGGAGGGAGGAGGTAGAGGTGTGGGCTGGGGGGGGGGGGGGAGGAATCTCAAGAAATCGTGTATGTCTATCTACTTATTGTGGACACATTTAAACAGTGGAACGGGCGACGGTGGGGAAAATGGGGCATAGGGGTGAAGTGGGAGGGAGGTGGGGGTAGCCCTGTGAGATCGTCTTGGCTTGAAGCAATGCAATAAATGACTGACAGTTTCAGTTTCATGAAGGAAGTGTCACTGCTTGCAGACTGGTCCACAATGACTGACAGTTTCAGTTTCATGAAGGAAGTGTCACTGCTTGCAGACTGGTCCACAATGACTGACAGTTTCAGTTTCATGAAGGAAGTGTCACTGCTTGCAGACTGGTCCACAATGACTGACAGTTTCAGTTTCATGAAGGAAGTGTCACTGCTTGCAGACTGGTCCACATTGACTGACAGTTTCAGTTTCATGAAGGAAGTGTCACTGCTTGCAGACTGGTCCACATTGACTGACAGTTTCAGTTTCATGAAGGAAGTGTCACTGCTTGCAGACTGGTCCACATTGACTGACAGTTTCAGTTTCATGAAGGAAGTGTCACTGCTTGCAGACTGGTCCACATTGACTGACAGTTTCAGTTTCATGAAGGAAGTGTCACTGCTTGCAGACTGGTCCACATTGACTGACAGTTTCAGTTTCATGAAGGAAGTGTCACTGCTTGCAGACTGGTCCACATTGACTGACAGTTTCAGTTTCATGAAGGAAGTGTCACTGCTTGCAGACTGGTCCACATTGACTGACAGTTTCAGTTTCATGAAGGAAGTGTCACTGCTTGCAGACTGGTCCACATTGACTGACAGTTTCAGTTTCATGAAGGAAGTGTCACTGCTTGCAGACTGGTCCACATTGACTGACAGTTTCAGTTTCATGAAGGAAGTGTCACTGCTTGCAGACTGGTCCACATTGACTGACAGTTTCAGTTTCATGAAGGAAGTGTCACTGCTTGCAGACTGGTCCACATTGACTGACAGTTTCAGTTTCATGAAGGAAGTGTCACTGCTTGCAGACTGGTCCACATTGACTGACAGTTTCAGTTTCATGAAGGAAGTGTCACTGCTTGCAGACTGGTCCACATTGACTGACAGTTTCAGTTTCATGAAGGAAGTGTCACTGCTTGCAGACTGGTCCACATTGACTGACAGTTTCAGTTTCATGAAGGAAGTGTCACTGCTTGCAGACTGGTCCACAATGACTGACAGTTTCAGTTTCATGAAGGAAGTGTCACTGCTTGCAGACTGGTCCACAATGACTGACAGTTTCAGTTTCATGAAGGAAGTGTCACTGCTTGCAGACTGGTCCACATTGACTGACAGTTTCAGTTTCATGAAGGAAGTGTCACTGCTTGCAGACTGGTCCACAATGACTGACAGTTTCAGTTTCATGAAGGAAGTGTCACTGCTTGCAGACTGGTCCACATTATGCTTTACCACATCCGCTAACTTTTGATACCACACTGCACCCGATTCACAGCCGATGTAGAAATGACTCACCGAGTAAGATCAGAGAAGTGGGTCTCGACGATGCGACACAGCCGATGTAGAATTGACTCGCCGAGTAAGATCAGAGAAGTGGGTCTCGACGATACGACACAGCCGATGTAGAATTGACTCACTGAGTAAGATCAGAGAAGTGGGTCTCGACGATACGACACAGCCGATGCTTGACCTGCACATTAGCCCAGTGAGCATAAATTATAGATGATGGGGATGGGGGGGGGGGAGGGGGCTTCTTCAGTGTTTTATAACACTGTCGATAAAGGACTATCGATGCTGGGGATATAGGGATGAAAGAGAAAGTGGAACTCTGTTCAAGTACACAATTTGGGAAGAAGGGCTGGAGATTGGGGGGGGGGGGGGGATCCGGAAGGGGGGGGGGGCATATCAAGTGCAACCAAAGTTCATATGCCAGAAACGAATCGGTCATCTTTAAGGGGGAGAAGCACGAATGAAAGAGGTTTGGGAGGAGGGGGAGTTGTGGAAGGGAGTGGTGAAAGGATGTTAGGTCCATCTTGAAATTCTTGCATATCCTCCATGCACGTTTCAGTACGCTTCCTCCACTGCTTACCGATCTCTGTTTACAGCGAGAGAGAGAGAGAGAGAGAGAGAGAGAGAGAGAGGGAAGATTACTGGTATCTTCAATAAAGGGAGAGAAATCGGAAAGGAGATCTTTGCTGAACAGCTATTGTCACCTCCACGCACGCACCCACACCTATCAGCCATGCACCATGAACAGTGTGTCGCCCTCCGATTGGTATACACACCAGTCTCAGTTCTCACTCACTGTCCTGCACCAGGCAGGGAGAGCGGCCTGGGGTTAGACATCAATGACATTTCTGTGGGATCGGTACACACACCAATCTCAGTTCTCACTCACTGTCCTGTACCACCTGGGTTAGACATAAATGACGTTTCTGTGGGATCGGTACACACACCAATCTCAGTTCTCACTCACTGTCCTGCACCAGGCGGGGAGAGCGGCCTGGGGTTAGACATCAATGACATTTCTGTTGGATCGGTACACACACCAATCTCGGTTCTCACTAACTGTCCTGCACCAGGCGGGGAGAGCGGCCTGCGGGCGGAAGATGTGGCCATCAGCGGCAGCCTGGACATCACCCACAGAGAGGGACGCCCCCTGCCCTTCTTCCAAGCATTGATGGACCAGGGGATACCACTCCACTTCGAGCAGCAGCAGGTTGCTTCCCCTCCTCCGTATCGGGACAAGGTTTTTGTGATTGGTCAGTACCTACAGGCCTTTTTTTTTGTTGTTGTTGTCGCACCGCCAGTCTAGCTCAGATTATCTAAGGGTCCTAGCTGGTGTAACACTAACTTCGATTAAGTTTGCTTGCCTCAACCTGGCAATTGTACTAATATCCAACTCTCTTCCATGTCAACCAATACCACAGCCCATCTCCCAACAAATAATACAACAAAAAACAAAGCTGAACAAAATAGACTAGTACGATTAACAATTCAACAATCTTTTTATTACTTTCAAATGACTTCTTTTCTCAAGTTTCTTTTAAAAATTACAGCTACCTTCACACACACCCCAACTCTAAACTCTAGCAATAAATCACTCCAGTGTCTTCTTTTCTTTATTTTCAAGTCCAAGCTACAACCTAGATCAGAGCCCCCGTTTCAGGCTCACTCATGACAGCCACTGGAATATTGGGGGGGGGGGGGGGGGGGGGGGGGGGGGGGGGGGGGGGGTTAAACGTTGTACTCATCTGCCGCGTAAATGTCCCTCAAGTAGAATGGAGTGTCCAGAGCTGCCTCAGTCCAGCCCCTCAGACACCAGTAGCCAACTGCCGATGATGAACCGACGTCTGGTCAGCTGCCCCCCTCCGTGTCAGAGCCTCAATTCAGTGGCTTAGACAGAAACCAAATACAAAGGGAATATTCTCTCCCACACAAACAAAATAAATTTACAAAATGCCTCAAAATAATTTACACTTTTTTTTCCTGTATTCCAATCCCTCTTCCATCAATATACACTAGCCAAACTTATCTGTACCAGAAAAAAATATACTTCAACGCCTATATTTCCTCACTCAGTCCACAAATTTACATACTAGCAACAAAGAAAAAAGAATTTTCCCTTACTAGTCTCTCCAGTGAAAACACAACACCTCCACAAAAGTATCCCTCTTAGTCTCGGAATCCTGGCACTGAACAACCAACAATGCTCCAAACACCAGATTCCACACCAAGACTGAATCCAACATGGACCAACATCCACTTGGATGTTCAAACAACAGCTCTGTCAGACTGAGAGTGCCCCAAAACCCCTCTGACTCAAATAGTCATTCCAAAAGACTAAACCATCTCCCAAGAATAGGGGAGATAACAACCTACTTAAGTAAACAAAACTTTTTTCCCAAATGAAATAATCCTTCCTGCACTACCCTGTCCCCCTATGCAAAATCTCACAATGAGACATGCCAACCAACATTTTTCCTACATCACAAGTCCACCCTAACCAATAGCAACTTAACAAGTTATAACTAACCATACAATATAAATTCAACAACTAAAATAATTTAAACAATCCTTCACTAATCACAAACTAGAAATGTAGTCATTAATTAAAAAAAAGATCTTTTCGAATCAATAATCAACGATCGCGTTGACCTAGGATTTGATCAAGGGAAATAAACGCCACTCAAAAACTCCCGGCCCAAGAAGAGTTACTTCCCGTAGACCATTCTCTCCGTAACAGTTGTTAAGTGGCGTTGGTCGGACCCCGGGGGAAGGGGGTGGGGGGAGGGGTGGCCAAGGGGTGACCGCCGCAACCCCTCCACCCCCATGAAAATGCGGGGTGGGGAGGAGGGGGAAAGAAGACTACTTTCTAACCCTTCCCTCCCACGTCCCTTCCCGACTGTATTAGAAGCCAGAGATTCAAAAGGACATGAACTAAGGGGGGGGGGGGGGGGGGGGGGGGGGGGAGGGGGAAGGGGGAAGGTTAAGACATTCTTTGTGTCTTTCTGAATGAAAGAATATGAACATTGTGTCTTTCTGAATGAAAGAATGTGGACATTGTTTGTGTCTTTCTAACTGAAAGAATATTATTAACATTGTTTGTGTCTTTCTGAATGAAAGAATATAGACATTGTGTCTTTCTGAATGAAAGAATAATGGACATTGTTTGCGTCTTTCTGAAGGAAAGAATGTGGACATCGTTTGTGCCTTTCTGAATGAAAGAATGTGGACATCGTTTGCGTCTTTCTGAATGAAAGAATATGGACATTGTTTGCGTCTTTCTGAAGGAAAGGATATGGACATTGTGTCTTTCTGATGAAAGAATGTGGACATCGTTTGTGCCTTTCTGAATGAAAGAATGTGGACATCGTTTATGCCTTTCTGAATGAAAGAATGTGGACATCGTTTGTGCCTTTCCTGAATGAAAGAATGGGGACATCGTTTGTGTCTTTCTGAATGAAAAAATGTGGACATTGTGTCTTTCTGAATGAAAGAATGTGGACATCGTTTGTGTCTCTCTAAATGAAAGAATAGGACATTGTTTTGTCTCTCTCTCTCTCCTCTCTCTCTCTCTCTCTCTCATTTTTTTCTAAATAACAGGGGGCTGCCCTTCCAGGTCTGGAGAGCAAAGTAGTGGTCCTTCATCCCTGAGCAGCCGGGGATTCTCCGACAGCATGACGTCAAAACAGTTCAGACCGGGCTTCCTCATGATTGCTCCGAAACATGGGCGATGGAACGGTGTCACCTGTGGTTTTGGTGGCCTCCCGCTGCTGTCTCAGCTGGTGGTTTCACGTGGACTGGGCGTGTCCTGCTTTCTTTGGTTTCACTCGGCACTAGGATTTTTTATTTGGCCCTGGCCTTTCTTAAGCTGTCTATATCGTTGCTGTTTACCTTGTAATTTTTTTTATTCGGAGGGGGGGGGGGGGGGGGGGGGGGGGCATATTTTATCGTTTATTCTTTATTGACTGGGCACTATGATTTTTAAATTTTTGGCCGGGCCTTTTTTTTTCAGCTTTTCATGTTGTTGTTTATTTGTTGATTTGGCGGAAGGAGGGGGGGGAGGCATCTTTTATTTGCTTTGTTTCCACTTTTAAAACCATTTTTCACTCTTTCGTGGAAGGGCTTCCTGATTTTGACCCATCATTTCTTTCTATATTTTGCTGTCTGTCTGTCTTCTTTTGCTCTTTTTTTCTATCCATGTTCTTTTTATTCCTCTTTTTTTTCTAGAATCGGTTTTTGTGTCCTGGGTGAATCTCATTAGAAGAAGACTATGATCTAGCTTGTATAAACAAAGATATCTGATTAACCTACCTTGTATCATGTTGCTTCTCAAGGACAGCTTCAAAGATGCCCTGTAACATTGATTAACCTTGACTGCTTTTTTTCGATGATTTCTGTGCGGCCTTTTTTTTTTTTTTTTTTTTTTTTTTTAATTCCATTTTCCGTTCTGCCCTCAGTTGGTGGCACTGGGACTGCTGTAATTTTTTCTTAGTTCGCTTCACTCAGCAGAATTCCATGATCCACCTGAGTGTTGTTGCCCCAGGAAGGGTTCGATATGGACACTATAACGTTCGCTGCTTCCCTTCCCCATCATCCCCCCCCCCCCCCCCCCCCCCCCCCACACAACACACTTCCTTCACTTCCTACTCCCCTCCCCCACTCCTTCCTATTTTCATGTGTAGACCTTGACTAAGCCATTGCCCGATGACAAACTATTGTTTGTTTTGCACTTATCTCCACCTCCACGCCTCACCCCCCACGTCTGCCCTACCCGCTTCCCAACACTTTTAAAAAAAATTTTAATTAATTTACTTTTTGGGGCCAAACCCAGCTTGGGATCTCGTAATGTTTGGTGTTTTGTGTTGTGGGGTTTGTGTGTGTGTTGGTGTGTTTTTTGGGGTGTTGTGGTTGTGTGCCCGGCGTTATTTTAGGTATTGATGTTTTTAAAACCCTCTTTAAGCGCTCTGTTGGGCAAAACGTTGCGGGGCGGGCGCAAACAAAAATTGTCCTCTTTAAATTATATACCATGGGTCGGCTAACAAAAGCAGCCGGGCCCCTTTAAAGGGGTTTTCCACACGGGAAACGCAAAGGGAGCGAAGCCAATGGTTCCCTTCACAGATGGGGTTCGGGAAAACCCTATCTGCTCAGGAGAAGTTTTGGAAACAGTTGGGGGGTTTTTTCCCCGTTCCCCGGGTTTCTTGTGCATTCTAACTCTGTGGTGTTTATTTATTTTTTTTCAAAATATAGTTTTAAAATTTTTCCTTTTTTTTAAATTTTTTAAATCTCCCCTCTCTCTCTCCTCCTCTCTCCCTCTCCCCTCTCTCTCCCTCCCTTTCTTTTCCCCTCCTCTCTCTCTCTGTATGCTTTCAAAATTTTTTTAAAAAAAAAAAGGGCCCGATTTTTTTTTTCCCCTTTTCATTAGTTTTCACTTATTTTTTTTTCCCCAATTTCTTTTTCTCACCCTTTTTTAAACCCCGTAGCCACTAAACCTCTGGGTAGAACCTTTCGGGGCCCAAAAAAAAACCCCACATGGCTCTGGGGAATAAAAACCAAACGACCTCCGGGCCGGGAGCCCCGGACGCTAACCCCTTCGCCCGGGGGTTTTTGGTTTTGAAGTTTAAATATTTTTTGGGATGGTATCTTTTCCATTGTAAAAACCCGCCCCTTTTTTCAAACCTTTCTGGCCCAAATAGAAAATTTTTCAAAAAACAAAGTGAATTTTCTTAGCCAGACTCCCAATAAAGCGATTCTGGAACTGCTCAAAATGGGGTTTTCCCCCGATAAACTCTTTACGTCTCTAGACGTCTCTTGATTTTACATAAACCCACTTGCAATACACTTCAAAACGGGGTTGTTCCCGACTAAATACCACACTGGATCTAAAAAAAAACCATGATTTTATAGAACCCCCGTTGCAAAAAACATTTTTTTTTCGAAAAAGGTAAATTTTTTTTTACGTTGCAAAGAGCGTGGTTTTTAGTTTCATTTTGACCGGGTTTCGTTCCCCCCTTTTTTTTGGGGGGTTTTTTTTTTTAATTTTTTAAAATCGGGTTTTTCAAAAGCATGCCTGTATTTTCCCCCAAAAAGGGTTTTTGTCCCCTTTTTCCAATCAATTTTGAAAAAAAAATGTCTTTATATTCTATTAGGAACTGTAACAAAGGAATTAAATTTCGAAAATTTTTTTGTTTTAAAAATTATATTTAAACTCTTTTTTTATCAAAATACCCGATGACTCTCCGAAAATAACTTTTATGTTATTCACTTTGCACAATTTCTTGGAGATATTTCGTTTACTTGCAAGGTTCCCCCTGTGCCATAATATGAGGATGAAAATACAGTTTTCATTTTTAAAAAAATGTTTTGTTTGTTGTCCTAAATAGTTTTCCTGTCCCCTGTAGATACATCTTTTAAATTCGAGCATGTTAATCATATTTGATCATCCCTTTTTGTTTTATTTCTAGTTTTGAATTTGTTTTTTATATTTTCATAAAGATTTCAAGTTTCCCTTTTTTTTTCTTTTTTTTTTGGATTATGATTTAAAGTCCCTTTCTTCTTTCAAAAATTTCATCTCCTATTTTCTGTTTGTAGTTAGTCCCAAAATGGGACAGAAAACCATTGTCTTCTACGAAGAAAATTTCATTTATTGTTTTCTCTTTGTTCTCAGTCTCTAAAATGTTTCGATTTAATTTTCTGTGTCTCTTTTTTTTTTTTTTTTTTTTTGGCGCTGTTCTCAAGCTTTAAATCATCTCGGGAACGTGACTCTCACCACACTTGCTACTCACCAGCTAGAAAAGAAATGTTCTCAATACAAATACTTCTGCTGCGCACCAAAAATTACTGCGCCAAGGCCTTGCTTAAGGAGTCGAGCATTTTAGACTGGTGCAATGAGACCGTTTGTAGCATTTTTTTTTCTTCTGAAAGGTGATTCTCCTCATTTCCTTTCATATGGCCATCAAGGTACAAGCCAGTGGCTCCAAGCAGACAGATTAAAAACCAAGGAATTAAAATTATTTTTGTACCAAAAGCTGGCGCAAAAATAGGGTCTCGGGTGAGTGCAAAGGGGAAATGTGCCGTCAACAAAGGGGGAAGTCATGTTTTTAAGACTGGTTTTTTTGGGAAATTTCCCTCCCCCCCCAAAACACACACACACACACCACCACACACACACACACACACACACCACCACACACACACCCCACACCACACACACACACACACAGACAACAAGGGAAATAAGGTGGGGAGTTTTCTTTTGATAATTACCTTTTGACATTAAATGCGGGCTCAAATTTAGGTGGGGCACAAAAGCTTCTGGATTAAAAAATTTTTTAGAAAAAACCCAAATTGTGGCTTGGGCCCCTTCTTTTTGTGATTTTTTATGTGGGGGGTTTGGGGTTTGTTTGTTTTTTTTCTTACTTTCATTTTTTATATCTTGCCTGGGGGAAGGTCCTTTAGGTTGAAAGGCCGTTTGGGGTTTTGTCATTTTATGGCTATAACATTTTTTCCCTTGTTGCTTTAATTCCACTAACAGTGAACAACCCCAATTTTATCGGGAGAAACCTTGTTAAACTGCTTTAAATTTCGTTTGCAGAGACGAATGTTATTCAAATTGTTTTTTTTTTACAGAAAATTTGGGGAATTGTATTTTTTTTTATTTCTCTTCAGTCTTTTTAAATTTCTATTATTTTTTTGTTTTTTTTGTTTTTTTGGTGTTTTTTTTGTTTATTTCTTTGGGTGTGTGTGGGGTTTGTGTGGGTGTGTGTGTTTTGCAATTAGTTGAATTTTTTTATTTGCTTGTTTATTGTTTTTAGTGACCGGTCTAAAATTTGTCCAAAAAAATCTATTACGTGCCTTTTTCATTTTTTTGGGGGGGCAGATTTCACATTGTCTCCAGTCCAAAGGGAAGGATAAAGGGGAAGGGGGAATTTTCTTTTAAAAACAAATACACTTCGTAATATGGAACACAAAAAAAGAATAATGGGGGAAAAAACGAAACTGGGAATTTTGGGTGCGGGAGAAAATCCCTATTCAACCCATCAAAATTTTTGAGGAAAGAATTGACAGCAGTAAAACC
>CM031613.1:79729404-79733725 GCA_018398815.1 Conus ventricosus | reverse complement strand
AGCGACTACTCGAAAACCGTCCAAGTTGCCTGCATCTGTTCAAGTCGACACGGACGAGGCTTAAGCAGCCTACAGTTTGCCTGATCGTAAAGTCGCAGGAAACACGTACACGAACCTACAGTTTGCCTGCATCTGTTTAAAGTCGACAGGACACAACACCGTACACCGAAACCTACAGTTTGCCTGCATCTGTTTAAAGTCGACAGGACATAACACCGTACACCGAACGAGGCTTAAAGGGTATCTCACCCATTTTTTACAAATCTATTTTGACCAAATACACGGTTTTGGTATGTGGTCGTATTGCGAAACCCAGCCCCGAATCAGCCGCCTGTGCTCTCATTTTGCAGTGAGAGCAGCATTTCCTGCGGATTGGGAAAGCGACAGGCTGAAACAGGAACGAGAGCCTCGATTTCGATAATAGGGGGGTTTCCTGATTGATGACGTAGAAAAGCCAAGTCGCTCTTCGTGTTCGGCTGAAGTGAGATATGTGTGCTGTGTCTGGTTGCGGAATTTCATCAGGAAATAAGCAAAGAGTACGTGTTCATGCTTTTCCAGGTGCTTCCAGCAAGTTTAGGCGATTGTGGATAAATTTTGTCACCACAACGAGGAAAGATTTTGTTCTTCGGGACAGTTATCATGGCATTTGCGGCCGTCACTTCGAAGAGCACAGTTTCCAAGACCAACACACCTGGAAAGTAAAGGTGGAAGCTGGAATTCGGGTCCGACGACAGCTGAAAGAGGATGCTGTGCCAACTATTATAACAGAAAAATGTATTAAAGCACTCTCTGTTCATTCGCCAGCTGCAAGTGCAAGCCTCAAACGCAACAGGGACACGGATTCTGTCAGGAGCAAGAGAGCCAAACTCAGAGGCGTAAAGAAGGTAAGGTTTGTGGAATGGGTGGTTGATCTTTTTGGGTTTCATTTCATTCTCAGTGTATGGTTGGTTGTAAAGATAGTTGTTGGTTTTTGTTGAGTGTTGGCATCAAACTGAAACATACATTGTTACTGTCATAGTGGCAGTCAGGCAGTCACGCTGCCTGCTGCCACTGAAACTGTTGCATGTTTGTGATTGATTTTTTTCCCCTGCTGTTACTGTTTCCAACAAAACTGCAGTTACGATTCTTATTAACAAGAAAGTGTCCATGTGCACAAATAACAACTTGTTTGACTCCAGTGAATAATAGTTTGGTTTTTTATTTTTCAGGACATTGCTGAACATCAGGCACCCCTGCAAGTTCAAGTTTCCGCCCAACAACCATATGCTTTAGTAAGTGAATTATTTATCAGTATTTGGATACAGGATGGTGATTTAGTGTGCATTTTAAGATATATGCAGGTGTGGTATGTCTGTATGTTATGCACTGCCCTGGTAAGAGAATAATGAGCTTAGATCTGCTGCTTAGATCTGCATCAGTTTTTACAATGACAGCCAGAATCTTTGACTGCAATATATTGTTAAAGACCCCTCAGATTCTGATTATCATTGTGGAGCTTCAGAATTTAAGTGGAGAGAGTGATATTGAAAATGAGGAATGTAAAAAAAAGTGTGTGGGGAAGGTGGGGGGGGGGGGGGAGTGGGGGACTGAAAGTGAACAGCTATTGAAAAGATTTCTACAGCAGGGAAGAGAATAAGTGTGATGATGCAGTAGCTGACAAACTCCTGTTCAAAGGAAAAGGCATTATCTGATAGATCTAAACAACTGAAAGAAAATGTGGTTTATCACATAATCATTTTAAAGTTATTTACATACTACAGTAATGTGTGTGTGTGTGTGTGTAAACAGATGTATGTGTGTGCATGTTTATATCATGTACTATCTGTGTCGTGCGTATGTGTGTACCTGTACATAATATGGTCAACCTGTAAAATGTCGAACTGCCTGGAAAGAAACACAACCGTCTGATGGCGAGGGAGGTGGTACTGTACAAGGAGCTGTAGGTTCAAACTGGTACGGCTGAACTCCATACACTTCAGTGAAAATTTCACGTTCGATGTCCTCTTCGTTGGAACTTGACTCGTAGCTGGGAGCATCTGCCATTATCGCCGGAAAATAGTTGAGTTTTACGTCCTCATAGCGAAAGCTTTTAGGGACATGTCTTTCATTCACGGTAGTCTTGGCATTTATACGTCACTTGTGGAGTCCCCGACTCTCGTCTCTTTCCGTACTGTGCTCGGCAATCTCCGTGGCGAGTCACGGTTTGGCTACTTGCACGGCCCGAAACACGGATAGAGGTGAGTTCTAGAAGAAAAGTAACACGTACATCGAAACACGCTCGATCATACTTTTGAACAACCCAAACATGCTATTTAGGGGTAAGGACCCCTTTAAGGACAGGCCTACAGTTTACCTGCATCTGTTTAAAGTCGACAGGAGACTCGAATTCCGTAGATTTTACACACTGTCGGAATCTGGGTTTGCTCTTTCGCTGAAGAGGCAAATGCTGCTTTTTGTTATTTTTCTCCATGGAAATAGATTTACGTTTAAGCCCATGACGGAATACAACGATGGCTGACCACTCTGCCGTCTTAAAGAAAAACAAAAACAAAACAAAAAACCTTGTTTTATTTAATTTTATTTCACTTCATTTTTTTCATTTTATTTCATTTATTTTTCTTTTTAAATCTACGTCTTTTTTCCCTTTTAAAAAACCTTTTTTCTCTTAGAAATAGAAAATGAAGTGTGCGTGTCTTGGAACCTAAAGTTTGCTGCAGGCTTAATGTGAAGTAAAATACTGATTTACAAAATGCCACTGCACACAAGGCAGAGGGTTATGATTCGATTTAGCCATGATACACACACTTCTCGAACATCAACGTACAGACTGTTTCTTTCTCTCTCCGTCCCCCCCCCCCCCCCCCCCCCCCCCGCCCCCCATTTCTAACACAACATACGTGGCCAGTCTCAGTAAGCTAAAACCGGTCCTCGGATCGGCAGCTGAAAGAAATTTCGGTATTCTACTTTTTTTTAATTTTTTAATTTTTTAATTTTATTATTATTATTTTTTTTTTTTACCGGCAATTACCAGAGGTACCTGATTCAGCTCAGGGAAGATTAAAGGCAGAGGAAGGAAGGGGATGGGTACCGCTTTCTATCATGCCATGCCAGACAACAGTGAACCTCCGACAGTCCACTGCCCCTACGGCCCTAACCTGGTGGACTTGAACTTTTAAGTAACTATTGATGATGATGATGGTGGTGATGATGATGATGATGATGATGTGATGATGATGATAATGATGATAATGATGATGAGGAGGAGGAGGAGGACGAGGAGGAGGAGGATAACGATGATGATAATGACATGAGAAAAATGGTGGTGGTGGTGGTGGTGGTTGTGTGTGTGTGTGTTGTGTGTGTGCGTGCAGTGGTGCGTGCGTGCGTGCGTGCGTGTGTGTGTGTGTCTGTGCGTGCGTGCGTGCGTGGTGTGTGTGTGTGTGTGTGTGTGTGTGTGTGTGTGTGTGTGTGTGTGTGTGTGTGTGTGTGTGTGTGTGTAAATGTCAAAACTACATCTATTAAGGGCTACATAAATAAGCTTTACATTCCACCACTACCACCGCCGCCGCTAAAGACAAAGAAAGCGAAAGAAACAAGGAGAAGATAAGTGATAGGAGAAATAAAAAAAAGATAGGAACAAGAATACTAAAAGAGAGAAAGGAGAAGAGGGAAGATAAGAAAGAGACACGGCAGAACAGACAAGAAAAGAAGAGATGAGAGAGAGAGAGAGAGAGAGAGAGTGAGAGAGAGAGGAGAGAGATGAGAGAGAGAGAGAGAGAGAGAGACGAAAAGAAGCCAGGTGAAAAGAACAACTGAAACAAAAAAGCAAAGAAAGGTAATGATTTCACACCCCTTTTTTTTCAGTTTCCAAAATATACCTCGTTCACGTCGGCAGGATTAAAGGTGGCCGACCTGCACAAGAGCTATAAACAAAACAAATCTTTTTAATAATTGCGGAAAATTTCCCCCCCTTTCAAGGGGGGAAAAAAAAAAAAAAAACCCGGAAGTTTTTTCTGACCTGTTAGGAAACTGACAGACCCGTTTTAAAAACGTCATTTTAGAGTAGAAAAAAAAATAATCAGACTCCTTTTTTAGTTTTTTTTTTTTTGTTTTTGCGTGTGGGTTTAAAATTTTGATATAAAAACCCAATTTTCTTTCCCCTTTAAAAAACAGGAAAATGTTAAACAGGACGCGCGACCCGAAAAATTCGCCGTCTGGTGTGTGTGTGTGGGGTGTGTGTGTGTGCACCTGAGATATGTGGAATTTTGGGGGGGTGCTTTTTGTTGCAGTGGTTGTAGGGGGGTTTGGTAGGGGGGGGTGG
>CM031613.1:79714404-79724404 GCA_018398815.1 Conus ventricosus | reverse complement strand
AGTACCGCCGTCCACAGAGAAAGCTCAATATGATGCGGCCATAAGGCAACCCACTGGAGGAGACACTGCGCTGCAGTCTTGCCCGTCGAGTTTTTCTTTAGCAGCAAACTAGTGGACCTAGTATTTTTTTCAGATGACGCTGTGAAGAAAAATAAGTGAATAGAGGGAAAGAAAGAAAGAAAATAAGAACGGAAGGAAGGAAGAGAAAGAAAGAAAGGAAACAAACGTGTGTGTGTGTGTGTGTGTGTGTGTGTGTGTGTGTGTGTGGTGTGTGTGTGTGTGTGTGTGAGACAGAGAGAGAGAGAGAAGAGAGAGAGAGAGGAGAGAGAAGAGAGAGAGGGAGAGAGACAGACAGGGACAAAGAGACAGTGAGACTGAGGCAGAGAGACAGAGACAAAGAGACAGTGTGACAGAGAGACAGAAACAGAGGCAGAGACGTACATGCCATTCAACATGGAGACCAAATTCTGGATCGTGACTTTAATGTGAGGCCTTCAGCCTATCCACATGAGACACATAACATGACATTTTTTATGCTATTGAAAAAGAATGATTTATATGCAAAAATTTTCAAAAAAAACATGCTCATTTGGTGATAACAAAAGTAACAAACTGAGGTTTATAACACTTTATCTCAACTGTTACTCTCTAACACGTAAAGCGTAATGTACAAACATGGCAACATCTCTCATTATGACAGCATTTTCGTTTTGCAATTGTGTTTTCAACTGGACATGAAAGCTGTCTGTATAGTGTTTTAAAAATATATTTTTCTCGTAATATTTTGTAACTTGGACCTTTTAGAAGAAAACGTATTTCGGTTTCTTCTTCACTGCAAAAAGGGCAGGTGGTTATTGCTGTAGTATCGGTATGCTTTTTATTTGTTTGAAGCTCATTTACACCTAATCTGACTTTTGCTAATGCCCTTCTGAATTTTGTAATTGTGATATCATATAAGTATGTCTCAGGTTGATGCAGTGATTTACTCAACAGGCTGAAACTTTCCTGAAAGTGTTTCTCCCTCAGGACAAGAACGGGTGAATGCTCACTGTGCCCTGCCTGCAGGCCGACGGTCACCGAACCGTGACGATCGCCTGCCAATGATCACTTCCCTCAGCCCCACTGGAGAACCCAGTGAATAGCCAGTGGTGAAGGTGGACACTCTCCACCACCCAGGACCGGCAGGTCGACATGTACTTGTTACTATACCCCTGGACATGCAAATCACTTCCCAGTAACTCTCCCTCCTTCAGTATACGACTCGGGGTATTCCCCTCTGGTAATGCCTGAGTTCGCACACTTGAAGAACCCAAGGAAACTGGTCTCAACTTCCCTTAATTTGCCTAAAGGATGGGAGAGCATTCAGCCGACTCGTGACACCCCCGTACCTACGAATGTTGTTCCAATCAACATTTCCTCCATGGCGAATGTTCTCAATAAAGATAAAAACAAACTCAATTGCATGGGTTGATTATAACAGTATTACCTTTATGCTTCAAGACATTACTTCCATCACATCTCCAACACGGCGAATCTACCCAGTTAAAAGCAAGAAATCAATCCTATAATACCACTGAATCACTCTTCCGGTCTTACCTAATTGACCATGCACAACATTTAACTCTAAACTAGCTCACATGTAATCCAGAACTCTCTGCTATAGTGTTAGCTATCAGCATGTTCATACAAAGTAAGTAAATCATTCCATTCATTTCTAATAATAACACAACTAGGATCAACCTGATTCCAGTTCAGGCATGTGGCCCGGTCTACTAACACAAGATTCAAATTCAGCCGTGTGGCCCCAATCTACTCGCACACCCTCACACATAATATGCAAATCAACCACTGATCCAAATGTAACAAAATTACATTTTTACACTTTACCAATCTGTGAACAAAACAACATTAATTATTTAACAAATGGATATCAATCAGAAAAATGAAAACGATAACACATGAGCACCTACTCAACCCCGCCCGAAATGTGCAATTAACAAAAGCAACACATACAGACAACCATCAATCAAAACATGAAAAATGGCACATGAACATAGTCTCGACCCCACCCTATACTGGGCAATCAAAATCAATAACAATTAGCCAGCTACATTATTTACCCCGTAGCTCTCCGTAACCGATGACAGCTCACACAACCACATCAACAGCCCGTAGGCATTACTCGTACCATTGTCCCACTGCTATTGCTCACACTACAACAGCAACACCCCGAAGGCATTACTCCTACCCTTGACCTACTTCTACCCCTCTCAATCTG
The DNA here is from genome assembly GCA_018398815.1 of Conus ventricosus. NCBI lineage: Eukaryota > Metazoa > Mollusca > Gastropoda > Neogastropoda > Conidae > Conus > Conus ventricosus. The sequence continues at coordinate 79,722,126 of CM031613.1, read as the reverse complement.
GACTGTAGTTTGTGGCTCACCAGTACTACCTGGGGCAGATAGTTTGCGCATTCCAGGCTTTACATGAGAGTCAGTGCACCTTTCACACATTTTAGTCCTTAAAGGAGCACGTGAAAATCTGCGGTACACTGTTTTAGCCTGATCAACAAAACCTTCCTGGCATTCAGTACCCCTGCCTTCCATTGCCTCAGGGTCTGTAGTTCCAGGATCACGTGAAATGGGCTGTCACACCCATTCACTGCGACGACGATCATGTTCCCTTTGCCATGGGCCATACATACATATCGTGGGTGACAGGGAAGTGACCTCCCTACCTCGTTGTAAGCTCGAAGGGCCGTTACTTGAGGATCCATATTTCGAGAGTAACCTTAAACCTCGTGTTTAGCAGTGGGTAGGGGTGGGTAACGTACAACAAGGACAGGTCATGAGTTCGCTGTGGGTTAGATAAAAACAAAGCCATTGAACACGTTCAATGATCACGAACTTCAAGCAAAATTAAGATTTTGTCGTCACAACATCTTCCAGCTGACAGACACTCTCCGAGAAAACATTGAATTTGATTTGCACAGACTGAGACACGGAACTCGGCCTCCTGCTCTAAAAGTGTATCTGTAGCTCCCAAGTTCGTCTGCTACAATAGCTGGCTTAGCTCTTGGTGTGTGTGTGTGTGTGTGTGTGTGTGTGTGTAGGCTAAATCAGTCTTTATGCCTTTGTGTGTCACTGTTACTTTGTGTCAGTGTGTGTATGTGTGTGCGCGTGTGAGCGTGACTTCATCATGTTTATGGCCTTTTAATAGTTTTATCAAACTTGTTTTAGTTCAGCTGCTTTTTCAGTCTTTGTGTGTGTCTGTGTCAGCGTGTTTGCGGGCATGCGCAGAAGGTTGGGGGTTATTCTAGACATGCACAGAAGGAGGGAATACCTCTTTTTATCTGACCTTTACCCTTTGATTTCTGGACAGTTCATAGGTAGAAACCGAGACAAAACCCAGAGAATATAGATACGAAAGTAGATTGCGCTGAACCCATACGGTTTGTACCCAGGAGGTCATCTCGTTGTAGAAGTAAGTTTACCGACGACATGTAACTACATGCCATGAGATGACCCTTCACTCATCTTTTCCGAACTGATTTTCCTTCTCTCTGTGGAAATTACTTGGTTCGAATCCCGCTCTGTGCCAATGCCCACTGCTAGCTGGGTCTCATTTTCTTTACACTTTTCCAACACTGGTCTGTCTGCTCTTTTGAGCTGACTATCTTTGGCGTCGTCTAACGATGGCTGTCACCTTGACCTTCTTGCCCTGCGTTATTACAGCCTCCCTGGTTCTAGCTCAGCAGCTGGTTCCAGTTACTCTGTGGTCCCTCTTGGCCCCAATCCTGAGGTCCACCACCATGGCTCCTATATTTCCTACTGCCACAGCAATGCCGACAACTTTTTGAACCACCACTATGGCCACTTCCATGGCCTACGGCACCGCCACTATGGCCACTTCCATGGCCTATGGCACCACCACGATGGCCACCTCCATGGCCTACAGTGCCACTACTATGGCCACCTGCATGGTCTACAGCATCGCTGCTATGGCCATCTCCATGGCCTATGGCATCGCCACAACAGCCTACTAAATAATCACTACGACTGACTTCATGGTCCGTTGCACCACCACCACAGCCACCTTCATGGACTGCACTAGCTCTACTACCAGCGACGCCTGTGCACATAACTTGCTTTCTGGTTATTTTCCAGTAGGAGTTCCTACCCTGCACTTCACTGAGCTTTCCGTACTTTACTGGCAGCCTGGGTAGGCTTTGGGAGGATATACCTACCCCCCAACAAAGCTGGATAGATTCTTTTGCACTGCTGCAGTGAGAGTACTTCTAACAAACTCTACTTGGACATGGGCAAAAGGTAGCTGATTAACTCTTCCATCTGCTTATCGCACACAGGAGGTTTCCCCTATATAGTCTGTGTCTCTCACTAAACTGGGTTCTACCATTACAGTCAGAGTCAATCCTGTATCTAACACGCTGGTCACCGGCTTCCCGTTTGCTATTGCCCTTGTAGTTGGTGGTGGTACTCTGCCTTCCTGTTGAATTGTATCAATGGCAACAACTGAATGTAGTTGCAGTCCGCTACATTCCTTGGCAATATGACTCTCGCCCACACCTAAAACATGTGTGTTTCCACCTAGCATTCTCTTGAGTCCCACTGTTGCCATGGGACTTAGAATTCACTTCTAACTGCGATCTTGCCTCCTTTTTGTAGGGGGTCGGCGAATCACTCCCTGACTGTGTGGGATGACTGGTTTGATCCTTTCACCACATTACGCTGATCATGGGCAGATTCATACCCATCTGCAACTTTCACTAACTCCTCTAAACTTCCTAATTCTCTTTCTGCCAAGGATACTGTGAGATCCTTCCGACAAGTAGACAGGATTTGCTCCATAACGATCTCCTCCCTCAAAGATTCAAAAGTTTGTTCAATGTTTCCTAACCTTATCCACTAATCAAAGACAGCCCTAAGCCAATAAAGGAACTGTACGTGTGTTTCACCTTATTTACGAACGGTTTCTCTGAACAATTTCCTTTATCTATCGGCGGTAACCTGGTACCTCTGAAACAAAGCATCGCGCACCGACTCATAATCCGTCTGTTTTTCCGGTGGCAAGCAGAAAAAAGCATCCCTAGCTTAAGGTGTTAGCAGCGCGGACAAATTTGTGGCCCACCGTTCAATGGGTAAGCCCTGATCTTTGGCAATCCTTTCAAATTGTGAATCAAAATCCTCTAAATGGTCGGGATTATCATCAAACCTTGGCATATTGATCAAGGGCCTGACATGTGGTGCAAAGTTTGCTTGGGGTTTTGCATCCACCTCCCGTGTTCTTTCTCCAATTTTGATTTTTCTAACTTAAACTGCCTTATCTCCCTTCTTTCTCTTTCCTCTCTTTCCCGTTCTCTTTCTCTCTCTTCTCTTTCCCATTCTCTTTCTCTCTCTTCTCTTTCCTGTTCTCTTTCTCTCTCTTCTCTTTCCTGTTCTCTTTCTCTCTCTTGCCTTTCCTGTTCTCTCTCCTCTTTTTCCCTTTCTCGCTCCCCTTTTTCCCTTTCCCTCTCTCTCCTCTTTTTCCCTTTCCCTCTCTCTTTCTCTCTCCTCTTTTTCCCTTTCTCTCTTCTCTTTTTCTCTTTCCCCCCCTCTCTCTCTCTCTCCTCTTTTCCCCATTCTCTTTCTCTCTCTTTTTCCCGTTCCCTCTCTCTGGCCTCTCTTTTCCGTTCCCTCTCCTCTTTTTCCTCTTTTTTCTTTCCTTCTTCCTGTTCCCTTTGTATTTTCTGAGCCTCGATTGCACGGGGCCAGTTCTCATCTACACGGGGCCAGTTCTCACCTACATATGCCTTCAGTTCCGGACCCTTTAGTCCTAAAGCTTTTCCTTCTTCTATGAGGTCCATCTTTTTCAGCAGACCCATCGCCTCAGCACCCTCTTCAGTCGACATTTTGAAGCTATCTAACCCTCAATCAGCTAGCTATCAGAACCACACTAACAAGCGAGATAACCACACGATCACCCGTAAATAAAGCGATCAAACAGTTGTGATAAACACAATCAACCTCGACAGCAACCAAATTAAGCAAGTTCAAACAACAGGCACAGTAAAAAAGACAATCAAGACAATCAACATATGACCAACGTCTTTCCAAGTAAGAAAGAAAAAAAAAATCTAGGTTTCAACAATTACGACAAATTTCAAATCCCTTGTAATTTGAACAAAACCCAGATATGAAAATCACTTATAGCTCATTTACGTTCATCCCGGACGACAGTCCCCAATTTGTGACGGGTCTCCAATGTTCCCCCTCGTTACTAGAATATGATTATCATATGCATGGATGCAGGGGGTGGGGATAGAAGCATTGACGTTTCCACAACCAAAATGCCCTCTTCCATAGGCACACGCACTGTGTCACTCACACCGGGCCCGCACAAAGGTGACGGGAAACCAATAACATTTCAAAGAAAATAATCAAATTTTATTTAACTTGACTTAATGCCCCCACCCGTCACTATACAACACACTTACCTGTATCATACAAAAAATGCAAACATCACACAGATAATCTCTTAATCGCATCCCCTTTCCTTCAGTTGCTCATAATTAACCAGGAAAGACAACATTCCACTATTCTGGTTGCACACTCATATACTTAAGAACAAACAAACGTTCATAACTTTCCAGCATTCCTTGGTGGACCGATCAGTCAGTTCTCTCATCACTCAATGCGACTATAATTGCTGAAGCTACCACACTGTTGTGTCCTCCCAATTGGCCAAATCTCAGTTGGGGGACACTGGCAGCGTAGCTGGAGTTGCACCCTCAGACCGAGTCTCCTGGACTCCACTGAACTTCACCCTCACCATGGAAAGGGCTCCTGTCAGCCTCTCCCACAGGTCTTTTGCTGCAAACACCCCACCATTGTCTGGCAGCTCCTTGTCTAGGCCCTTACAGGCTGACACGTCTTGCTGCCTACCACCTACACAGGAGACAATACTCTTAAAGTTGTCAGCTCCGAAGCTACAACAACCTCCACTGTCTTATGTCCCCACCCAGGAGACAATTCTCTACCGTCGTCGGCTTAGAGGTGACAGCAAACCGCTCTTCACATTGTATTTTCTTGAGCCCTCAGCGAGACGGGATGAGTTCACTTTCCCTTAAGTGAGTCACACACTTCCTGGTTTTCCGAGCATCTTGTATCCATTCTCAAACAACAGAGAACCTGAGTTAAACTGGTTCAACCAATGGAATCACTGGCACAAACACATCACAAAGATATGCATCAATAACTCCCCGAGTTGTTTTTTATTTCGCCAATGGAATCACTAATCTATAAATACATACATACCACAGCCACTAGCACCAACAAAGAAATGGGTACAACTGGTTAATGCATAACCTCCTCTTCAAACTCATGTTTGAGTGTCCAAAGCTACCCATTGTACTTACAGCCTGGACTCCTCCACAAGTCAGGACTGATGCTTCAAGTATTTACTACACTCGACAGACAAACAAGGTGCAAAAGCATTCAACAGTCCAAGACTTCCCCAGATGTGTTTCTCCCTCAGGACAAGAACGGCTGAATGGTCACTGTGCCCTGCCTGCAGGCCAACGGTCACCAAGCCGTGACGGTCGCCTGCCATGATCACTCCCAATCCCCTCAGCCCCACTGGAGAACCCAGTGAATAGCCAGTGGTGGAGGTGGACACTCTCCACCACCCAGGACCGGCAGGTCGACATGTACTTGTTACTATCCCCCTGGACATACGAATCACTTCCCAGTAACTCTCCCTCCTTCAGTATACGACTCGGGGTATTCCCCTCTGGTAATGCCTGAGTTTGCACACTCGAAGAACCCAAGGAAACTGATCTCAACTTCCCTTAATTTGCCTAAAGGACGGGAGAGCATTCGGCCGACTCGTGACACTCCCGTACCTACGAATGTTGTTCCAATCAACATTTCCTCAGGGCGAATGTTCTCAATAAAGATAAAAACACACTCATATTGCATGGGTCGATTATAACAGTATTACCAATATGCTTCGACACCAACTCCATCACATCTCTCTAACACGGCGAATCTACCCAGTTAAAAGTAAGAAATCAATCCTAGTTCAGTTCAGGTGTGTGGCCTGGTCTACTAACACAAGATTCAAATTCAGGCCTGTGGCCCCAATCTACCCACACACAATATGCAAATCAACCACTGATCCAAATGTAACAAAATCACATTTTCACACTTTACCTATCTGTGAACAAAACAACATTATTATTATTATTATATTGGGTATTTATATAGCGCCTATCCTGGGTCACAGACCAAGCTCTAAGCGCTTTACAATAAACACACTACTTCACTCACTCAACGGGCTGCCTACCCAGGTAGAGAAGGGCCGAAGAGCAGCCTACTGGCGCTCATTCAGTCGTTTCCCGTACCATTCAAATATCAGTCACTCATTTTTTTTATCTCATTTATTCCTCCAGTTTCTCACATAGGATGCATGCGATGTTTATACGTGTCCTCCATTTCCACCGGTACACGATGGCACACGATAACAGTAAGTGACTATGTTTTGTGGCTTGGTAAGAAATACCAGGCGGCTATCTTCAATCTACATCAATTTTGCCAGGGCAGCGGGGAACCCCCTGCTCTTTTCGATTTTCAACTGCCATGGGTTCTTTAACGTGTGCAGGGGGCCAGGAAGGCACACGGGTCTGACTCGCTTATAGTCCCCATCCAATGGACTTGACGTTCAGTTCGATTTGTCATTCAAACTGGGAAATTAATTAATTAGGAAGTGGATATCAACCAGAAAAATGAAAACCATAACACGTGAGCACGTACTCAACCCCGCCTGAAAATGGGCAATGAACAAAAGCAACACATACAGACAACCATCAATCAAAACATGAAAAATGGCACATGAACATAGTCTCGACCCCACCCTATACTGGGCAATCAAAATCAATAACACAATTAGCCAGCTACATTATTTACCCCGTAGCTCTCCGTAACTGATGACAGCTCACACCACCACCACAGCACCCTGTAGGCATTGCTCGTACCATTGTCCCACTGCTATTGCTCACACTACAACAGCAACACCCGAAGGCATTACTCCTACCCTTGACCTGCTTCTACCCCTCTCAATCTGGACTGTAGTTTGTGGCTCACAAATACTACCTGGGGCAGATAGTTTGCGCATTCCAGGCTTTACATGAGAGTCAGTGCACCTTTCACACATTTTAGTCGTTAAAGGAGCACGTGAAAATCTGCGGTACACCGTTTTAGCCTGTTCACCAAAACCTTCCTGGCATTCAGCATCCCTGCCTTCCATTGCCTCAGGGTCTGTAGTTCCAGGAACATGTGAAATGGCTGTTGCACCCATTCACTGTGACGACGATCATTTTCCCCTTGCCATATGTCAGGAGATGACCCTTCACTCATCTTATCCGAACTTATTTTCCTTCTCTGTGTGGAAATTCCTTGGTTCAAATCCCGCTCAGTGCCTATGCCCACTGCTAGCTGGGCCTCATTTCCTTTACACTTTTCCAACACTGGTTTGTCTGCTCCTTTGAGCTGACTATCTTTGGCATCTTCTAACGATGGCTGTCGCCTTGACCTTCTTGCCCTGCGCTATTACAGCCTCCCTGGTTTCAGCCCAGCTGCTGGTTCCAGTCAGTCTGTACAGTATAGGATTTCCACCATGTGGGTAAAAACAAAAATGCGGCAGCCTCGCATGTTTCAGCCCAGCTGCTGGTTCCAGTCAGTCTGTACAGTATAGGATTTCCACCATGTGGGTAAAAACAAAAATGCGGCAGCCTCGCATGTTTCAGCCCAGCTGCTGGTTCCAGTCAGTCTGTACAGTATAGGATTTCCACCATGTGGGTAAAAACAAAAATGCGGCAGCCTCGCATGTTTCAGCCCAGCTGCTGGTTCCGGTCAGTCTGTACAGTATAGGGTTTCCACCATGTGGGTAAAAACAAAAATGCGGCAGCCTCGCATGTTTCAGCCCAGCTGCTGGTTCCAGTCAGTCTGTACAGTATAGGGTTTTCCACCATGTGGGTAAAAACAAAAATGCGGCAGCCTCGCATGTTTCAGCCCAGCTGCTGGTTCCAGTCAGTCTGTACAGTACAGGGTTTCCACCATGTGGGTAAAAACAAAATGCGGCAGCCTCGC
>CM031613.1:79690827-79704304 GCA_018398815.1 Conus ventricosus | reverse complement strand
AAGATCATCAAATCTTTCATGGGCACAACATATTCACGTTTTCATTACGTTTGCAATATAAAAAAAAGATGGAAACAAATGAAAGAAATGCGAGGAAAAGTTGAAAATATCACAACTTAACAAGAAAATCTTAATCACCATTGTTTACATCAGTTTTTTTACAGACGTTTCCATGAATCACAATAAAACGTAGACGGGTGCTACCAAACACACACACACACACACACACACACACACACACACACACACACACACACACACACACACACGCACGCACGCACGCACACGCACGCACGCACGCACGTACGCACACATACATGCACACACACACACCCACGCACACATGCACGCACGGATGCACGCACACATACATACATACAGACAGACAAACAGACACACACACACGCGCACGCACCCGCGCGCACACGTACACGCACGCACGCACACACACACACACACACACACACACACACACACACACACACACACACACACACACATACACACACACACACACACACACACACACACACACACACACACACACACAAACAAACGCACACACACAAACAAACGCACGCATGCACGCACGTGCGCCCGCACACACACACACACACACACACACACACACACACACACACACACACACAACACACACACACACACACACACACACGTTTTACGTACAACACATCCCCAAACCAAACACATCCCCACACACCTTCATTTTCTCCAGCTGCTGTTCTGACGCACTTGCAAGCTGAAGCTGAGAAGACAGGTCAGCAGCTGAGCCAGTTCCTCTCGCCTCCAGACTCCTGACCTGTCGCGCCCCACTCTCCAAGGACGTCACTCCCCCTCTCAGCAGAAAGCTCAAATTACTATCTTTGACTGTGGTCGGGCCTTCGTCCACCAAAATCCGCAGAGGTCTGTCACTGTATTTGCTCAGCAGCTCACGAACGAACTTTTTCGTGTCTTCCGACTTTTCCACAGTTGCTGTGTGTATGCTCGGAAATGGGTCACCTTCCATCTTTGCAGACGTTCCCGTCTGCGCTGTGGAGTCGTCGTTTTCACAGTTTGGTTCCGACTCGGGTGTACAGGCGTGGGGCTGGGGTGTCTCTGTAGCAGTCAGTGATTCGTGAGCGCCGGAAGGCTGGTCCAAGAGTTGGCTTGTCGAATCTGTGTCTGCTTGGTCTGAGAGCTGTTTCAGGGGCTTTTTTCTGGACATCATTTTGCGCTGAGAGTCTCCAGAGGGCTTGGTGGTGCCTTGTGTGGCGTACGCTTTGATGCGTTGATACAAGGCGAGAGAGATGAGGCTTCCCCAGCCTACCCCTAGTGGAGAAACAACAGAGGATTTTCGGTCTTATGAACTACCAGTCGCAAACAGGTTTTCAAATTTGGACCAATCAGATAGCTCGACATATATGTTAATGTATATTAACGAAAGAGGAATGGAAAAAACAAAGGCGAAACTTCAACAGTCTACTGTCAAATTTACCTCCTTTTTTTTTCTTTTAAAATCTGTTCTGTGTCTGACCAGCGAGATAAAAGTTGCTTTTAAGGGCTACAGGGTTAACCTTTCCGCAATATTCTGCCTTCATTTCTCTCCTAGGCACCACTGAGAAATAGTGATGGCATTTCATTGCTAGATGAAGCAGTGATTACAATTTTTGCTCACCGATGCACCACTGAGAAATGGTGATGTCGTTTCATTGCTAGATGAAGCAGTGATTACAATTGTTGCTCACCGATGCACCACTGAGAAATGGTGATGTCATTTCATTGCTAGATGAAGCAGTGATTACAATTGTTGCTCTCCCATACACCACTGAGAAATGGTGATGTCATTTCATTGCTAGATGAAGCAGTGATTACAATTGTTGCTCTCCGATACACCACTGAGAAATGGTGATGTCGTTTCATTGCTAGATGAAGCAGTGATTACAATTGTTGCTCTCCGATACACCACTGAGAAATGGTGATGTCGTTTCATTGCTAGATGAAGCAGTGATTACAATTGTTGCTCTCCGATACACCACTGAGAAATGGTGATGTCGTTTCATTGCTAGATGAAGTAGTGATTACAATTGTTGCTCTCCGATACAACGCAATGTGGCTTGTACTGCAGGACCATGGACAGGAGATGCAAAATTCTCCCCCCCCCTTTCTCTCGCATTCTCCTTCCATCTCTCTCTCTGTCTCTGCCTGTCTGTCTGTCCGTCTCTCTCTCTCTCTCTCCTTGCTTCACTCATGTCTGCATGATTTTTTTCGTCCTTTCAATACACACATTTCTCTCTCCAGAGCCCCATACCCTCCTTCTCTCGGTCTCTGTCTTTTTGTTTTTTTTTATTCTTCCTTCTGTATTTCCCCTTTCTTTCCATCTCCTCCCTGTGTTCCTGATTTCATCCTTTCCATCCTTTTGTGGTGCCCTCTCCCATTCAGCTCTTGTTCACAATCTTTCGCTCTTCTTCTTGTCCCGTGTGTCTATAGTTTTCCATTCAGCTCTTGTTCACAATCTTTCACTCTTCTTCTTGTCCCGTGTGTCTATATTCATCAGCTCTTGTCACATTCTTCACTCTTCTTGCTGTGTCTATATTCCATAGCTCTTGTTCACATCTCTCACTCTTCTCTTGTCCCGTGTGTCTATATTCCATTCAGCTCTTGTTCACAATCTCTTTCACTCTTCTTCTTGTCCCGTGTGTCTATATTCCATTCAGCTCTTGTTCACAATCTCTTTCACTCTTCTTCTTGTCCCGTGTGTCTATATTCCATTCAGCTCTTGTTCACAATCTCTTTCACTCTTCTTCTTGTCCCGTGTGTCTATATTCCATTCAGCTCTTGTTCACAATCTCTTTCACTCTTCTTCTTGTCCCGTGTGTCTATATTCCATTCAGCTCTTGTTCACAATCTCTTTCACTCTTCTTCTTGTCCCGTGTGTCTATATTCCATTCAGCTCTTGTTCACAATCTTTCACTCTTCTTGTCCCGTGTGTCTATATTCCATTCAGCTCTTGTTCACAATCTCTTTCACTCTTCTTCTTGTCCCGTGTGTCTATATTCCATTCAGCTCTTGTTCACAATCTCTTTCACTCTTCTTCTTGTCCCGTGTGTCTATATTCCATTCAGCTCTTGTTCACAATCTCTTTCACTCTTCTTCTTGTCCCGTGTGTCTATATTCCATTCAGCTCTTGTTCAAAATCTCTTTCACTCTTCTTCTTGTCCCGTGTGTTTATATTCCATTCAGCTCTTGTTCACAATCTCTTTCACTCTTCTTCTTGTCCCGTGTGTCTATATTCCATTCAGCTCTTGTTCACAATCTCTTTCACTCTTCTTCTTGTCCCGTGTGTCTATATTCCATTCAGCTCTTGTTCACAATCTCTTTCACTCTTCTTCTTGTCCCGTGTGTCTATAGTTTTGGCATACTCCACATTCTTCCTCCTGTTCTCGCTTTCTTTCCATCATTCTTCCATCTCTTTTCATCCTTCTTTCTTTCATTACACCATTTCTCTCATACGCTTGCTTGCATTCTCGCATGCATGCTGACGCGCACGCACACAGACAGACACACACACATATGCGCACTCACACACACACACACACAAAGGCGCACAGATTCAATTACTCCATCCCCAGTACTGTCTAACACACACACACACACACACACACACACACACACACACACACACACCAAACTCAGATAAACACACCCAACACACAGACACACACTCACAGACACTCACACACACACACACACACACACACACACACACACACACACACACACACACACACACACACACCTCTTCTACCTCTTATTCTTCTCTTCCACATCAAAACCATTTATAGTTTTCTAGTTTCGTCATTAGGGTTTGTTTTGTTTGTTTGTTATTAAGTTGATGTGGTGGTGTCTTTTTTTCTTTTCGTCCGTCTGATATCACCTAGATTGGATAGACGTTAAATTTGAAACCAACGCACATGTGCGCGCGCGCGCCGCGCACACACACACACACACACACACACACACACACACACACACACACACACACACACACACACACACACAGCTGTCCCTCCTCCTAACCCCGTCTCCTTCTTCCTACCCCTCGACCTCCACATGCCTATACAAAGAAAAAGCAACCCACCTCGTGGCACGAAGACAACGACGTGATCGCCTCCCCTGGCCCACTCCAGCCCTTTCAGGCCCAGCACCAAGGTCTTCCCCGACCCCGGGGTCCCCGTCAGGTAGACGAAAGGTTTCTGGCATTCAAGGATTTGCATCTGGTCCTTACGCAGCAAATCCCGCCCGAAGCGCAGCCCCGTCAGGTGAATACACTGGGCCGCTGTGCGTGCTTCGGCCGCCTGGGTCACTTTCTCCACCGTGATCTTGGAGTTGGGACCTGCCAGTCTGGGAATGTGGAGAAGGGGGGGAGGGGGAAGGATGAAGGGTGTAGGGGCAAGAGGAAGGAATAAGTACAAGGGCACAGGAGTGTGTGTGTTGTGTGTGTGTGTGTGTGTGTGTCACAGAGTGGGTTAAGGGGTGCTTGCGAAAAGATCTGTGATATCTGTCTCCTGGATGTCTGAAGGCGTGTAAGTTGATTGCGTATTTTATCAAATCTTTCTTTCACTCACTCACACCACGCTACAACATAACAGCCCAAACAGGCATCTAGCGAGGAGTGCACATTTAATAACAATGAAATGGAAATGATTTGTTTTCTTTTAGCACATGGACAACATCAACATGTAAGTGTAAACTAATTCATCAACATATGTGTGCACCCACACTCCCTGTTTGGCTAGAAAATAATTCAGTTTCATTCATGACACAATACAGTAACAAGAGGGAGAAGGATTCATATCATCACTCATGACATGACACAATACCAACATCACCGGAAAAAAAAAAGGATTTGTACTTTCTCACAAAAAATCAGCATTCAAGTCTTTCTGGATATCTTCTTCTTCTTCCTCGTTCGCTTCCCATTAGATGAGCAGCCCGGTGTCCTCGATGAAGGCTGCCGTCCACTGCAGCTCCTCCAGGGTGCCGTACAACTTGGCTTCCACTGCTGTCGGTGTTGGCCAGTACTTCCTTCTGGATGCTGCATGCGTCATACAGTCTTGAAGGATGTGGTCGGCTCTCATTGGTCCCTCACCACAAGGGCACTCTCCACTCTGTCCAATGCCAAATTTTGTGTGCATGTGGTGAGCAGGCGGTTGTGTCCAGTCCTCAGGCGGAAGATCTTGACCTGTTCCCGTCGTCCCAGTAAATGGTATTTGTCTTCTGGGTCGTGTTTGGGGTGCCGGAGGCGCCATTTTATTCCTTGTTGTGCCTTGATGATTGTCCTAATTTCATCGTATGACACCAGGTTGTTGGTCTGCTCCTTCTGTGCACCGTCTTTTGCCAGAATATCCGCTTTTTTCGTTGCCTCTGATACCACAGTGTGCTGGTACTCATTGTATCACCACTTTCTCCACTCTGGCACTCAGGGCAACAAGGGCTGAAGTAAGATGGTTCTGTTTTTGCAGCGGGAGTTCTTGAGGGCTTGGAGCGCGAAGAGAGCGTCTGAGAACACCACCACCTGCCCTGTTGTTCTTATGGAGTTCTGCGAGACTGTCATGGCTGCCTCACAGAGAGCTTCTCGCTCAGCTCGGAAGTTGGTGGAGTATTTTCCTGTTGGGATTGCAATTTCTTCATCTCTGTCTTTGTATCGGAAGAAGATTCCAGCTCCACCATCCCTCGTTGCTTCTGTGGCGGAGCCATCTGTAAAGACATGGGTCCAGTCTCCCTGGGGGTACTGGTTGCAGATGTACTCCATGGCCAGGGCTTTCCTTTGGGTGTCTGACTGTGTTCATCTCATCTCCGCTCCGGGAATGCTGGTGACGACTGTTGGGAACACCTGCCTCTTCCAAGATGGGTGGGTGACATTTACCGCGATAGGCTTTGCTTCGTGTTCCATCAAGACTGGAGTTTGTCTTTCAAGGCGTCTTGACTGGTGGATGAAGCTGCCTCTTTTCAGCCGGCTCTTGGTGGGTCTGCTCATTCTGTCGTTCATTGGATGGTTTTCAAGGCGTTTGAATTTTGCTGCCTGGATGAGGATATTTGTGTCCCTTCTGTCCTCCAAATGCCTGTAGTCCAGTGGTCTCCTCCATCTTCAGGATTGGGGTGGATCTCATGGCGCCAGTTATGACACGCTGAGCTTGGTTCTGTACCTTGTTGAGATGGTCAAGGTTAGACTTTGCAGCTGATGCCCATGCTGATGTCCTGTACTCAACTACAGGTCGGACTCTCCCCGTATAGAGTCTCTTCAGGATACGTTCGTCAGCCCCCCCCCCCCCCCCCCCCCCAAGTCCGTTCATGCAAGTTTCCTCATGATCGCCAGTCTCAACTTGGCCTTGCTACAGCATCTGGTGATCTGCTGTTTCCAAGTGAGTCTGCTGTCAAAGGTCACTCCCAGGTAGGTAGGTGTGTGTTCCTCTGCAAGCCTTTGGTGCTACTTTTTTTTCTTCTAAACACTGCACTTCTTTTCGATTTGAAATCGCTTATTATGGCATAATGATTCGGCAAGAAGTTCAGTAGAGTTTTGGGGGGAATACTTGTAATAAAAAAAAAACTTTATATGCATCAAGAACTTCAGCCTAAAACTGAATTTGCTGAATTTGGAAACGAATTCTGGACCATATGTTTACATAAGCGACCACTTAAAGAAGTTATGCAACAGAATATTTCGCCATTTATGGGTTGACGTTTCAGCTTTACGCATCCAGGACGGCTTCAGAGATAAAACAAAAGTTTTTCTTAGGTCAGGAAGACCAATACCGCCATCTTTTATACTTTTATGTGCAGTTTTTCGGTTAATCTTATCTGGTTTCTTATTCCAAACAAATTTGTAACAAGCCTGTTGACATGTTTAATAGAATATGTCTGGTGGGTTTGGTAATAGTAACCAGAGGTGTGTCAACTTTGAGAGGATAAGAGATTTTAATTTTGCTACCCTACCAAGGGGTGTTAACTGTCGTTTTACCCATATTTTGAATAAGTGTTTGACATCTGCTACGGGCCTTTCCGAGTAATGTATATCTACACATTCTTTCAGGTCGCTAGTACACCACACTCCTAACACTCGGAATTCAGATGGATTCCATTCCATACCTAAATGGTCCATATAACGGATTTCAGAATTTTTCTCACTTCCCAGCCAAACGGCATTAGTTTTTCCGACATTCGTATGAAGGCCTGACACAGAACCAAACTTATCAAGAACATCTGTACAGTTTTCAAAGGAATTCTCCTGTCTCCTGCAAGTAACAATTCTGTGTCATCGGCGTACTGAGAAATCTTGTGTTCAACATTGTTCACCGAGATCCCATGGATAGTGGAATTGTATCTGACCATAACAGCCAATATTTCTACACATAACACAAATATATAAGGAGATAGAGGGTCTCCTTGTCTGCAGCCTCTTTTAATTTTAAACCAGTCTGAAACCTGACCATTTACAATTACACATTATTTAATATTTTCATAGAACGTACCTATCCATCTGCATATGTCATCTTGCAAACCAAACGCTTTCAGTAACTTAAACATAAAGTTCTAGTTTATCGAATCAAAAGCCTTTTTAAAATCTGTATTCAAAAGCAATCCAGGTAGATTATGTTTGTCTAGATAAGCTATGATATGATATATTAACCTTAAATTATCTCCAATATATCTATTTCTAATAAACCCTGTTTGATCTTCATCAATTACATTTGGTAGAACTTGCTTTAACCAATTTGCTACACAGGGTGATCCTATTTTATAAATTACATTTAAAATGAGACAGGTCTCCAGTTTTTTATGTATTGCCTTGGTTTGTCACCTTTAAGGATATAATTCCTTCTCTTTGTACACAAGATAGCTCTCCTTTTCTGAAACTCGCATTAAGTGCTCTTACAACAAATCCACCGAATTTCTTCCAAAATACTCGAAAGAATTCTGCACTAAAACCGTCTGTGCCTGGATGTTATTACTTTTCATTTTACTCAGAACATACGTAGCTTCTTCTAACGTTATTTCTCCCTCTAATCTTTCTGTGTCTGCTTCGTTTATACAAGGGATATCATTCACTAAGTTTCTTATCTCACAATCATCTACTACAGATTCTGCATATAATGATTCATAAAATCTCTGCGCTTCTTGGATAATGTCTTTCTGGTCTGTCAAACTTTTGTCTTGCTGGTCTATGAGTCTAGCTGTGTTTTTACTAACATAGTGTCATTTTCTAGATTGCAAAAATAGTTACTAACTTTCTCCCCATCAGCTACCCATCTAGCCCTGGACCTTAATAATACCCCTTCCATTCGTTTTTCACGAATATGTCTTTATTGTTCTTTCTTCATTTCCATTATTAATATGTCTTCTCCCGTTTTCTTTTCAATTTTCTCCAGTTTTCGCATATCCTCTTCTAGCTGTCTCTCTTCATCTGCCAATTTCTTTTTCTTCATTGTAACATATGCAATTGTTTTTGATCTAAGTTTCATCAGCAGAAAATCGAGGAATACATCATCTGGGATAGAAAGCTGTGTATCTTCCAAAATCTTTTCAACTGCATTTACTGTATACTTTTCTTTGACTTTTTCAATCTCCAGATTTATTTCATGTATATATTCTTTATCTTTTAAAAGGGATACATTCAATTTCCAAAAGGTATTATGCTTGACAGTTTCTTTACATTTAAGCCTAAGTGAAATTGCAGAATGATCAGCTCTGTATCCACATTCAATGTCTGCGTCATTTACAAATGAAACAGGTGAATATCAAATCTGAAATGAGAAAAAAATCGAACCTGGCCTGTTCAAAAGGGTTGGTTCTTCTCCATGTGTAATGGGTTTAAATCTCTCCAAATGTCGTGAAGCTCCAAGCTTTCAATCATGTTTTCAACTGCTTCTTCCGCTTTTGGGATTATTTACATGTTTGTAATTATAGTAATCCTTCTCAGGCTGCAACACTTGGTAAAATTTGTTAAGATGATCAATGAATACAATATTTTTACAGTTTAAGTTTTTGCCAGTGCTTAGTAAAATCTGTTAAGATGGTTAATGAATTCTATATTTTGGCAGGATCATTCTATGCCAGCACTTGGTGAAATCTGTTCAGACGAGTTGTGAATGCTGCTGGTTGTCTCAATGCCTTGTAGTAAGTGACTCTAAGTCACACGTATACTTGAATTAAATGTATTCTAGTTCCTAATTACTTCACTGGAATATCTGACTACAATGCCGAGTTGTTTCCCTTCAATCGTTCAGCAGTTTCTTATCGTCTCATGCCACTGATTAACAACATCCACTCACAGCCTGAGTGAAGAATCAAAGTGGAGACTGAAAATAAAGGCAGGTACATTAATGTTAGTCTTACCTTTGTCAGCTGAGACCTCACGCTTTTCCTGAAAGTCAGAGGGCAAGATGGACTCCCAGCTCCCCACTGACACACCAGGCTCTATAATCTTTACAGACCCTGGGACCCTTGTCCATCTACAAACACTGGCCCAGCACAGGATCAAGAATCCAGGCTACTGTGAGGCCTTGTGGATGACTAATCAGCTGGCCTACATGAAAAGATCAGTCAGCAGACTATTCTCACTCGCTTATCGTACCTATTTTCCATGTACCATGCACCTCTTCTCTGGCGACCATACTTCCTTTGCAGGTGCCATGCGTCCTGTACAATACACACCATCAGTATCTGGCTTCTCTAATCCCTTCCCCAGCTACAATGCATCCCTTTATCTCTCTCCCTCTCTACGATACCACATGTCTCTGACTTGACAATCATGTACACCTTTTGTGACGGACCGTTTCCCGTCCAGTCACAAATTTTTATGCAACCGGGCTAACGGAAGATCCGAAGCGTTAATTACCTGACTGCTTCTCACCTGTGCACTGTTAAAAGCAGGGTGAGCTGAACCGGTTAGGCAGTCTCTGCAGTAATTCCGGCAACGCAACTATCCAGAAGGCCGAATAGGGACTCCATCCGTTTTTTTTTTTGTGGCAGTCAGTTTCCCCCAGGTAGAAGTGTTCCCTGGACTGAGGGGAACTGGCTGCTACTGTCTGAGGGTCAGGGCCGTAGCTGTGTCTACCCCCTTGTTCTCAGCCCTTTGTCGGTGTTGAGAGGCCGGCCCTATAGGATTATGATGCATGTGCCTATGCATCTTTGTATCCATGACGACCTGACTCCCAGAATGCATTCCAATAAACGGACCTAGAAATGGTAGCCATGTCTTTGCTTTCCTGAAGCAACTAGATCCTTCTGCCTGTCTTTCTACATGGTGGCAGCGGTGGGATGGACAGCGCACCTCTAAATCACCTGCCTTCTTCCTTCAACCCACTGACGGATCAGTGGGAACCGTGGTTCCATCGTTTCGAGCGATTCAGGATTGTGACTGGGCTCAATCAGAAGCCTGACAAGGAGCAGGTCGCTACGCTCTTGTTCTCCATCGGACACTCTGCAGATGATTTGATTGCTGTTCTTGGAATCGACGAACAAAAAGACAGATACAATAATGTGACTAAAAAGCTGAACGACTACTTCGGACAGAAAACCAACCTCATCTTGGAACGAGCGAGATTCAATCGACGGACTCAGAAAGCGAACGAATCTGTGGAAGAATTTATTCATGATCTCCACAGACTGGCCGGTAAGTGTTCTTACGGCACACTTCGCGATGAACTGATTCGAGATCGAATTGTTGTCGGTGTGCGCAATGAAGCTCTAAGTGATCGACTTCAGAGTAAAAACAATCTTTCCCTGGCCGAAGCGATAAGATTCTCCAGACAAACAGAATCACGTCAACAGTCGAAAGACGTCATCAAGGAAGAAAAAGAAAATGACGCTGTTCCGGTCTATGACGTCAAGTCGCAGAAGAAAACATCACAGAATAAATCTTAAATAAATGTTAGCGAACCGCCCAGAGAACGTGGACAAACGAGTTACAAGACAAAACACAACGCGTTTCGACCTCTGTCTTCGTCTGGTGATAAATAAACGAATAAAACAACGAAAATTCACTTAGCTTTGATCGCTTCAGATCGCTCAGGCAGGGTTCAGCGCAAGGAAGAAGGCGTTGAATGAGGAATCACAGAATAGAACGTCATCAAATTCCACGAACAATGATCGAAAGTGTTATTACTGTGGCCAATCTCCTGATCATCCCAGACGCCTGTGTCCAGCAAAACAAGCAACCTGTCATGCTTGTGGCATCATAGGACACTGGCAATCAGTCTGCAGGAAAAGCCAGTCCCCGACATTTCTTCGCCGACGAAAAAATCGCGTGCAGCAACTCCAAGAAGAAGACGAAGAAGTGGACCTAGGCCTCATTGGTCAAGTTGGCGGCGACAATGAAAGCTGGAACGCAAAGATCAACGTCAATGGTCACTGCGTTGACTTCAAGATCGATACCGGCGCTTCAGTATCTATACTCAGCGACAAAGAAACGTGGCTCAGTTCTGTCACCCTCAATCCCAAAGGACGGCGACTTCGTGGAGCTGGTGGCATCAAGCTACAGCATAAGGGATGGTTTGAGGCCACCCTACGGTACAAAGGCCGAACCTTCAGAGAAACTGTGTACGTTCTGAAAAACCAATCATGCTCTCTGCTCAGCAAAAAGGCATCGAAAACCTTGGAATAGTGGTAAGAATCGACGGCATCGACCAAACTGATTCCACCTTCAAAACCGAGTTTTCCTCGCCTCTTCACGGGTCTTGGACAGCTTCAGCATCCTTACCATATTATGCTCTCGCCCGACGCTGAACCTGTGTGTGAGTACACGGCAAGAAAGGTCCCTCACCCACTGCTACCTAAAGTGAAGGAGGAGATTGACAAACTATTGGAGCAGGGTGTAATCTCTCCTGTCACCGGACCTACAGAGTGGTGCTCGGGCATCGTGGTCATCCAGAAACCCAACGGCAATGTCAGAATCACCGTCGACCTCACCCGTCTCAATAAGGCTGTTAGAAGGGAGGTTCACCCCATGGCATCAGTCGACGAAAGTTTAGCAAAGCTCAGTGGAAGCCAGACTTTCACCAAACTAGATGCCAACAGCGGCTTTCATCAAATTCCCCTTGATGAACGGTCCAAACTGCTGACAACCTTTGTCACCCTTTCGGCAGGTTTTGTTACAACCGCCTCGTAATGGGAATCTCCAGCGCCCCGGAGGTATTCCAACGCACCATGTCTACCATCCTGGAAGGTCTGGACGGTGTCATCTGCCACATGGACGATGTCCTGGTCCATGGACGTGATCAACAGGAACATGACCGCCGCTTACGTGCTGTGTTGGCTCGTCTCCAAGAAGCTGGACTGACCCTCTCAAACGAAAAGTGTGAGTTCTCAAAACAGTCCGTCAAGTTTCTTGGACACATCATCGACGCCACAGGCATCCATGCATGCAACAGCAAAGTGTCCGCCATAACCCATTTCCCAGAGCCCACAAATATCATTGAACTGCAGCGTTTCCTGGGGATGGTCAACCAGCTGGCCAAGTTTCTGCCCCGTCTAGCTGACATCACTGCCCACTACGGCAGTTACTGAAGAAGGACAGCACCTGGCTGTGGGACCAGCCCCAAGCCAGTGCATTCACCAACATCAAGATTCTCCTCATCTCGACTCCCGTCCTTGCACACTACGACCGCAAGCGTCGCACCATTCTCTCTGTTGACGCGTCTTCCTCTGGACTTGGGGGAGTTCTTTTTCAGATTCAGGATGATGGCAGCCATCGTCCCGTTTTCTACATCTCTCGTTGCCTCACAGAGACTGAGAAAAACTATGCCGTCATCGAAAAAGAGGCCTTAGCAGCTGTTTGGGGCTGTGAAAGACTGTCTGAATACATTCTTGGACTTGACTTCCAACTAGAGACTGACCATAAGCCTCTTGTACCGCTTCTTGGTTCAACAGATCTCTCAAAGTTGCCCCCAAGAATACTTAGATTTCGACTTCGGATGACACGTATATAGGATTATGATGCATGTGCCTATGCATCTTTGTATCCATGACGACCTGACTCCCAGAATGCATTCCAATAAACGGACCTAGAAATGGTAGCCGTGTCTTTGCTTTCCTGAAGCAACTAGATCCTTCTGCCTGTCTTTCTACACGCCCGAGTGCCGACAACCACCCAACCTGCCACTGCGCCGGGACCGACTACCCGCTGAGCCAGTTGGGCTGGAGACGCCGCTGCTGCCAAGCCAGAGCCCGCTCCCGGGTTTTTGAACCAGCGACCTGTTGGTTAGGCGGTCGCTGCGTTCTGTGTCTTGTGTGTGAGCCACAGCTCCTGTGTGAGACTGTCACCTTGCCGCTGACAGAGACGACGTGAGTGTGGTAGAGATTTTTGAACCACAGCTCTGAAGTTCTTTAAGTTCTGTGTCGGACTTGACGCTGTAGTCGTCGTCGTCAACATCTTCAACGTCTTCGTCGTCTTCATCGTCTCGTTGTCGTCATCGTCTCG
>CM031613.1:79678327-79683327 GCA_018398815.1 Conus ventricosus | reverse complement strand
ATAACCAAGCATTGCGAGTGGCTAAGAATTGTACAGAACAACCTTTACTTGGATCTCATAAGAGATACAATCTCCCACTGATTGACCAAACAATAGAATGCTGAACAATTAAGTAGTGGGGAAAACAAGTGCAGGTTAACAATTCTTCAGTCATTATAGTAATGACTTGGCAAAGATTTGAACTTTAAAAAAAAAAGAATATTGAAGATGAAGAAAATGGGCAGAATATATTATAAATATGAGAAGCCCTTCACTAGCTGCCTGAGGGAACCATCGTAATCCCTCTCGAAGGCACATTTATTTGTATTGCCTGCTCCGAGGCCTTTCGTCCGCTGGATCGGACTCATCAGGGAGACACGGCTGATTGTGTCTGTGCTCTTGGTGTCAAATAGAGACACACCACAGTCCATAATTCTGTGGTGTTCTCACCACCAAGGGTTAAAAAAAAATCCAACAGAACCCTCAAAGCAGCCAGCGAAGGGTAGTAAAATGGAACAAAACAAAAGTGTGGAGAAGAAAAAAGTTGCTGAAAAACTAAAAGCATTATTCAAACAGTATAAAATGTAGTAGACAATCTTTGAGCCTATGCTTGAGGATCCATTCAAGGATGCAAGGGAGATCAAAAGATATGGAACAGTCTGAGTGGTCAGCTTTGCTGTTCAATAACCCAAGCATTGCGAGTGGCTAAGAATTGTAGGAAAAATGTTGGTTGGCATGTCCCATTATGAGATTTTGCATAGGGGTGACAGATTGTGTGTTTGAAGAAAGGACGAAAATGTTGGTTGGCATATCTTATTATGTTATTTTGCATAAGGGGGGGGGGGGGGGGGGGGGGACCAGGGTGAGTGTCGGGAGGATTATTTCATTTGGGAAAAACGTTTTGTTTGCTTAAGTAGGTTGTTATCTCCCCTATTCTTGGGAGATGATTTAGTCTTTTGGAATGACTACTTGAGTCAGAGGGGTTTTGGGGCACTCTCAAGCTGACAGAGCTGTTGTTTTAACTTTGACGTGGATGTTGGTCCATGTTGGATTTAGTCAGGGTGTGGAATCTGGTGTTCAGAGCTCTGTTGGGTGTTCAGTGCCAGGATTCCCAGACTAAGAGGGATAATTTTTGTGGAGGTGTTATGTTTCACTCGAGAGACTGGTAAAGGAAAAAATAATTTTTTTCTTTGTTGCTAGTATGTGAAGTTGTGGACTGACTGAGGAAAGAGAGGTGCTGAAGTATCATTTTCTTTGGTATAGTTAAGTTTGGCTAGTGTGTATTGATGGAAGAGGGATTGGAGTATAGGAAAAAAAATTGTGTAAATTATTTTGAGGCATTTCGTAAATTTATTTTGTTTGTGTGGGAGAGAATATTCTCATTGTATTTGGTTTCTGTCTGAGCCACTGAATTGAGGTACTGCATCTCGTAGACTGGAAGCCTGCATCCAGGACTTCAGAACTTTGATTTTTCGGCTGGCAGCTGACTAGACGTCGGTTCGTCGTCGGCAGTTGGCTACCAGGGTGTCCGAGGGGCTGGACTGGGGCAGCTCTGGACACTCCATTATACTTGAGGGACATTTACGCCGGCAGATGAGTACAACTGTTTAACCCCCCCTCACCCCCCCCCAGCCGAATATTCCTGTGGCTGTGATGAGTGAGCCTGAAACAGGGGCTCTGATTTAGGTTGTTGGTTGGATTTGAAAATAAAAAGACACGGGGGCGATTTATTGTTAGAATTTAGAGTTGGGGTGGGTGTGAAGGTAGTTGTACTTTTTAAAAGAAATTTTAAGAAAAGAAGTCGTTTGAAAATAATAAAAAGATTGTTGAATTGTTAATCGGTCTGATCTATTTTGTTTGGTTTTATTTCATTTGTTGTTGTATTATTTGTTGGGAGATGGGCTGTGGTACTGGTTGATGTGGAAAAGAGTTGGATATGAGTACAATTACCAGGTTGAGGCAAGCAAACTTAATTGAAGTTAGTGTTGCGCCAGCTTAGAACCCCTAGATAATCTGAGCTAGACTGGCAGAGTGACAATAAATTGGGGGGGGGGGGGGGGGGGGGGGGGGTCTCATCCAGGATAAGAACTTCTTATTGTTTGTGATTGGGGGTAATAGTGTTTTGTGAAATTGTGTGTTGTAGAGTGGTACATTGTCTTGCTATTAAGGTGGCAGATAGTGCCTTCCCAATCCCAGGTATGACTCCTCGAATTTTAGGTCGGGGTAGATGATTTGAACAGGATCGGTTCAGCCAGGTGGGTCGGTCCAATGTCTGCGTTCAGACAGGAGGGAGAGAGAATGAGGCTGGCTGGTAAGGACTTGTTTGATTTTGTTCAGATATGTGCAGATCGTGCTCTCCAAGAGCGTGAACATGAAGCTGAGTTAGCATTGAGAGAGAGAGAGCAGATGCTGACACAAACCCCGGTTCAGACTAAAGGAGGGGGGCGGATGGTTGAAAGTGCCGGCTGGATATGCCTTCCTTTGATGATAGCGATGATATTGACGGTTATCTGTGTCAGTTTGAGCGTCTCGCAAGATTGCAGGGGTGGAGTCGAGAGACGTGGGCAGTTCATCTGGGGACTCTTTTGAAAGGAAAGAAGCGAGCAGATATGATGATCTTAAAGCTGCTTTGCTGTTGAAATTTGAAGTGTCTGCCGACTCCTACAGGGTTAAGTTTTGGACAGCAAGGAGACAGTCGGGGGATTAGTACCGTCGCCATGTTTCAAACCTCAGCTTTGGCCGAGTTGATGGTTAGAGTTATCAGCTAGGAAGGCTACATTTGAGCAGCTTCAGGACTTGCTTCTGATGGAGCAGCTCCTGGGTGGGATGTCGGTGGAACTGGCTCCTTTCGTTAGGGAAAGACAACCAAAGTTGGTCCTGGGGGAGCTGACCTTGCTCAGGTATATGAGGAGGCATTAAGGGGACAGAAAGTGCCTAAGCAGGTAACCAAGGGGCGTTGGCAAACAGTGTGAATCTAAGAAGCAGATTCCTACCCATTGGAATGACTTGGTGTGCTTTTCCTGCAAAAAGCAGGGTCACAAAAAGTCGGAATGTCTGCAGTGGAAAAAGGAGAGGGGAAAGAGCAATATCAGGGCAGTGGTGACTTCCATGCACCACAAACCAGCTACTGGACAGGTAGACGCACTCTGGAAAGTGTTCAGGGAAGAAGTTCGTGGGACATTGTGCAGCCAGTGTGGGAACACACAGTGTGAGAGCTTTGTGGGACACTGGTGCCGAGTTTTTGGTTGTCGAGGAAAGCCTAGTGGCTCAAACCAGAGAAAGGGAGAGTTCTCCAATGCCACTCTGGCAGATTCCAGTGGGAGTGTGGAGTTGCCCCTAGCTTGGGTGGATATCCAGTCTCCTTTCTATTCAGGGACTACAAAGGCCATTCTGATGAAAGATCCCATTGTTGACTTGATGATAGGAAATGCAGTGGTAGGGAAGGATGATACTCGCAGGGATGTTCCTGTCTACAAAGCTGTCATGAACAGTGGTGTGTCTGTCGTGACACAGGCACAACAAGCCAGGAAGAGGAAGTTCAAACCTCTTGAGCCTACCATGGAAGAGGTGGGTGGGATTACACCTAGTGAACTGAAAACAGCTCAGGCAGAAGATGAAACCGTTGACAAATTTCGCTTGTTGGTGAAAGAGGGGAAGTCCCGACAGGCAGGGAAGACTGGCTGTGTGAAATTTCTGGTGCTGAAAGGCATCCTGTACCGCCAGTATACAACAAGGAAGGGACTTGCAAACAGGTGGTGGTCCAGTAAAATTTAGGTGGGAGCTCTTGAGGGTGTGGCATGGATCTTTGATGGGAAGCCATTTGGGGACAAAGAAGACGCTTGAGAGAATGTGGCAACACTTTTTCTTGCCAGGGATCTGTTCAGATGTTCGGCGCTTTTGTCTGTCCTGTGATCTGTGCCAGAAAATGTCGCCTAGAGGACGAACCAAGAAGGTTCCTTGGTAAAAAAAATGCCACTCACTGACTCTCCATTTCATCGGGTTGCTATTGCTTTCGTGGGTCTGATCCACCCAGCGGCTGAAAGCGGAAATTGCTACGTGCTGACAGTGGTTGACTATGCCACTCGATACCCTGAAGCAGTACCACTGACGAACATTAAAGCTGAAAGGGTTGCAGAAGCTTTGTTTGGGGTCTGGTCACGCGTAGGTATTCCTTCCGAGGTGTTGACTGATGGAGGAACTCAATTCACCTGTGAAGTCATGGCCCAGGTAAACCGACTTGTTGACAAGGGCCTGACCACCACTCCCTTCCATGCTCAGTGCAACAGGTTGGTAGAGCGCTTCAATGGCACTCTCGGGTCCATGCTGAAGAAGCTGCGTCAGGAACAACCCAGACTCTGGGACAGATTCTTGCCTGCCCTCTTGTTTGCTTATCGAGAGGCACCACAGGAGAGTCTGGGGTTTTCTCCCTTTGAATTTCTGTATGGGCAGACAGTTCAGAGTCCCCATGCTGTTTTGAAACGGGCATGGACTGAGGAGGCATAAGAAAAAAATGAAGACCACAGCACATTACATGGTCGATCTTAGAAACCAGCTGGAAGAGACTTGTGTGGTGGCGTGACAGAATCTGGAAAAGGCATCGGGCTGTCATGCCAAGTATTTCAATCGCAAGGCACAGTCACGCTCGTTCAACATGTACCAGGAAGCAAGGTTTTGTTTTTGTCTGCCAAACACAGCAAGCTTCAAGTGAGCTGGCAAGGGCCGTTCGAAGTGATCGAACAGGTTGCTGAAGCTGATTACAGAGTGAATGTGGGTAGCAAGACGAGACTCTACCATGCCAACCTATTGAAACAGTACCATGAGAGAAGAGATGAGGGTTCTTGTTCTACTGCCATGTTGCAGCAGTGATGGGGGAAGGTTCTTGCGGGGAAGGCCGAGGGATTCCGTTGTGTCCACTGTGCAGTGAAGAATCTGTGGCTGATGTGCATTTTGGACCTGCTCTGTTGGAAAGAACAACGTGAACAGGCTTTGCAGTTCCTGAAAGCATATCCAGAGTGATGGCT
>CM031613.1:79666504-79678227 GCA_018398815.1 Conus ventricosus | reverse complement strand
GATCTTCCTTACATACAGAGCTGGCGGAATGCGAGTTGCCGCTGCATGAGGCTACAGCAGTAAGGGTCAAACAACAGCGAGTTGCCGCTGCATGAGGCTACAGCAGTAAGGGTCAAAAACAGCGAGTTGCCGCTGCATGAGGCTCAGCAGTAGGGTCAAACAACAGCGAGTTGCCGCTGCATGAGGCTACAGCAGAAGGGTCAAACACAGCGAGTTGCGCTGCATGGGCTACAGCAGTAAGGGTCAAACAACGCGAGTTGCCGTGCATGAGGTACAGCAGTAGGTCAATACAACAGCGAGTTGCCGCTGCATGAGGCTACAGCAGTAAAGGGGCAAACAACAGCGAGTTGCCGCTGCATGAGGCTACAGCAGTAAGGGTCAAACAACACCCTCTCCCCATGCCAAGCAAGCTGTGGTAAGAAGAGTGGGGGACATGCTTAGTTGGGTGTTGTCAAACCCGCAAGCTGTGGTGCGAAGAGGTGGAGGACATGCTTAGGTTGGGTGTTGTCAACCAGCAAGCTGTGTGCAGAAAGAGTTAGGTTGGGTGTTGTCAAACAGCAAGCTGTGGTTGCAGAAGAGGTGGAGGACATGCTTAGGTTGGGTGTTGTCAAACCAGCAGCTGTAGTACAGGAAGAGCTGGAGGACATGCTTAGGTTGGGTGTTGTCAAACAGCAAGCTCGCCTTACAAACCGCAATTGTGTTGGTAACCAAAAAGGATGGGTCAGTCCACTTTTGTGTCGATTATCGGAAGTTGAACCCGGTGATGGAGTTGATACTGAATATTTGTTCAGTTGCCTCAGCAAGACGAAAGTTCTTGTCCAAATAGACTTGTTGAAAGGGTACTGGCAAGTGCCAATCAGGTGGATGATAGACCAAGACAGCGTTCTCTTTCCCACTTACACAGTTCCAGTGGACCATGATTCCTTTTGGCCTTCAGAATGCAGTGACGTCTTCAGTGAATGATGAGATGGCTGTTGAGTCCATTGGAATGGAAAGACATACAAAATTTCATGGATGATATCATCATTGTCATGGAAACATGGCAGCAGCATGTGGAAGCTCTTGAGGCCCTGTTTACAAGGCTGGTGAGGTGAACTTGTCAGCCCAACCTTCCAAGTGTTTCATTGACTTTGGGGAGCTGGTAGTTTCTGGGGCACGTGTGGGTTGGTGGGGGGAAAATAGTCCCATGGAAGACAAGATGGATAAGGTTTCGTGAAGCTCTAGCCTTCTATGAAGATGGCGAGTGTGTTCCTTTCTGGGGTGGCAGGGTACTACAGGAGGATTTATGCCTATTTCTCTACTCTGGCAGTACTCTGTTGATTTTCAAAGAATGGTTGTCCAAACGTTGTATGTACAGGCTTTGCGGTGAACCAGTTGTCGACTCCTGATCAGAAGAGGCACATTTTATGGGCGATCTGATGATTCAGCTTGAAGGGCTTGGGGCAGTCCTTACTCCAGGAAGGGATGGGTTTGTGGCAACAAGCTGGCATTATGGCCAGTCGGATGCTGTCCCCTGCTGAATGGGTTTATGCCATGGTGGAGCTGGAGTGTCTAGCAGTGGTTGGTGGGCTGTGAAGTTTGAGCCCTACCTGGTTGGGAATGCTTTTGTAACAGCTATCTGACACACCAACTCTGGTTTTTCTGGCAGAAAGCCAAGCTACAATAGCTGGCTGATGAGATGGGCTTTGTATGTTGCAACCGTATTCTTTCTCGGTCAGGTGATTCCTGAAAAGAGAATGTTCGGGCTGATTTCCTGAAGTCAGTAAATTAGGTAGTGCAGCCAGGTGACTTTTGCAGGCTACCGAATATGATTCTGTGTTTCAATCTTAAGCAAAGGGGAGGGGTGGGGGGGGGGGGAATTGTCATGGAGAGATTGGTCTATGGGAAGCAGGTTCTTCCTGGGCCGGGGTTCTTTTGAATGGCGTTTATCTACCTTGATCGAATTCTCTGTGTTAATGTCAGCGCGATTGTTAATTTTTTATTCAAAGATTTTTTTCTAATATGGACTGTAAATTTCTAGTTTGTGGTTATGAATGATGTTTTAGATTATTTTAGCTGTTGGAATTTGTTGGTGTGTTGTTTGGCAGATTGGACTTCCTGAACTTTGATTTTATGAGGCAGCTGAACAGACTGTTGGTTTGTCATCGGCAGTTGGCTACCTGGGTGTACGAGGGGCTGGGGACCAGACACTCCATTCTGCTTGAGGGGCCATTTTCGCGGCAGATGAGTACAACTGTTTAAATTCCCCCCCCCCCCCCCCCCCCCCCCCCCTGCCGAATATTCAGTTGGTGTGTGAAGGTAGTTGTATTTTTAAAAGAGAGATTTTTGTTTAAAGAAGTCGTCTGAAAATAGTAAAAAGAATGTTGATTGTAAATCGGCAGGCTGGTCTATTTTGTTCAGTTTGTTTTATTTGTTGTATTATTTGTTGGGAGATGGGCTGTGGTATTGGTGATGTGGAAAAAGAGTTGGTATGAGTTCAATTGCCAGGTTTGAGGCAAGCAAACTGTAATTGCAGTTGTGTTACGCCAGCTTGTACCCTAGATATTGAGCTTGGACTGCTGGTGTGACAATCATGTACAGAACTGCTAAAGCTATATGGTTAATGCCCCCGTATCTTGATGGCGTGGAGGCAGTGGATTGGTTGAGATTCACTGATCTAGGGCACAACATCAGGAAAGGTGTTAAAGCCCCTGGTATATTGATGCCGTGGAGGCAGTGAGTATGTTAGAGATTTTACTTTATTAGGGCACATCTTCATGGATGGCGGGACCCTATTTATATCTTTCTGCAGCCATAATATTTCTGAGCTGAATCAGGGTCATAAATTATTCGCAGGTGAACTGTGGACAACGGGCGCCCCATGTTGATCAACTTTATGGTCCATCGTTTCCAACAGTCTATTCCCAATTTGATTCCCTTCCTCTAAACAAACCAACATTAAAACAAATCATCAAAAAACAACAAGAAACACGGCACACAGCTTATAACTAAACTGTAACAGTACTGCTTGTCGAGCTCTTTCTGGTTGCTCTTTGCTGCACTGTTCAGTCCCTGGTTACCGCTCTTCCTTTCTTCTTCCTGGATTGATTTTCTTCCGCCGGGCGTTTGCTGTGCTCCTGTACCGTCTCAGAGTTACGGTAGAAAGATTTGCTCTGTCTCTTGCACTCTTGCATAAGATGTTCTGATCGATGGTGCCTGACTCTCCTCCTGGCTTTCCCGTGTGCAAGGATCGAGAGAGACAGATGAGAGCTCTTGTGGTTGTTCGCAAGCTGTAGGAAACGTTCTTCAGCAATGCTGGTGAATGATTACATTTTGTTCTTCATCATTTTTCCGGCCGTTTCTTTGATGAGGAGGAAGTACTTTTGGAGGAGTTTCGACGCTGCTATGCCCTAGATATCCCTGTTCAGTCTGTTGTTCAGCATTGGCTCTGGCTTGCTGAGGCAAAGAACAAGTTTCATTTGGTCGTCGGTAGGTCTTGCTTGGGTGGCTAAGTTCTTGGTTGTGTTCTGCGTGAAGAAGATTGTAGTCGCAGTCCTGCAGCGGTATGCTGGTACTCTTACCGCATGAAGGTCCCGGCTCGCACGAGGACTGGGGGATTGTGAGAGTGGTGGAGTTTGGGGTCTGGGCTGGAGGCAGTTTGGTGGGAGTTTCGGGGTTAGAAGGACCAGCAGCTCTTGCAGGTGTGGGGGGGTGGGGGGGGTGGGAGCATACCTGGAGGTGGGATGCTGTTGAAAATGGAGAAGCTGGAAGAATACCTGGTCGGCATGTATTGTACGTTGTCACATGTGGATGATAAACGTGGATTCTTGTGCGTTAGAACCATAGCGTGCAGGCTGGTTGTTAATTTGGTGTTGGGGGTGAAATGGGCTGCCTAGTGATGATGGTGAGAAGGTGGAGGGCGTAACTGATGGTGGATAGGCGGGTGTTGATGGCGGTTGCCCATGTGATGGGATTTGGGGATTGTGGGACATGAGGAGGAGAAGGAAAGGTTGGGGCTGGATTTGGTTGGCGTAGGGGTTTTGTTGAAACAGGGGTCTGAGACCGATGACCGGGGTAGCGATGAGTCATGCTTAATTTGTAGTTCCTGAGTTGTTCTGCTGCAATTCTGTTACACATTCACACAACATATACGCGCGCGTGCGCACGCACGCACACACACACGCGCTGAGCATGCGCAAACACACGCACTCGCACACGCACAGTACGCATGCATGCACGCCACAAACGTGTGCAAGGCAACGCATGCATGCACACATACATGCCCACGCGCGTGATTGAACACGCGCATGCACCGTACATCAGAGCGTGCGCGTGCTGCAAACCAGCAGTGCAAAAAACAAAAAACAAAGATTGCAAGCGCACCACACAAATAGAAACGCGCACACACACACTCGCGTGCACACACACACAACGAACGACAGCGTTTCGCTATTCAAAATCTGTTATAAAGCATTCATTGCAAAATCTCTCTCTCTATCTCTTTCTCTCTCTCTCTCAGACTCGCAGAGAAGCGTACACATCACGGCGTCACACAAGAGCACGCGTTGTTGACTCAAAATAAAAAACCAGTGAGTGAGAGTCGCATTCAAACACTCGCAAGAAGAAGGTGCGAGGTGAGAGAAAGAGAGAGGACGGGTACAAGAGACGAGCGCGCGCGCTAGATCAGAGTATAGATTGGAGAGAGAGAGAAAGCGAGTCCAAAAGAGATATTAACCCACAATACCACACTTTTGCACCTAATCAGAAACGAAACGAGACTCGAATATGAAGAGTAGACTCCTTTTATAGCAGGCCTAGTATGGGCTGGGGGAGAAAGGGAGGGTGTGAATAAAGTACTCGGTTGTACGGCAACTCCAAGCGCGCAATAGATTTCTACAGAAAAAACGAAAGCACTCCACAATCCCACAAAAAAAGTCAAGCGAGTGAAACGTAGAGAACATCTGAAAGACTAAAAACCACACGGGTAAACAGATTGTTCATGTGTTAACACGAAGTATATGAGTTAAATCACACAGTAGATGAACGGTGATTACGATAAGCCCATATAACTTGACAGTAATAGAAACGTTCAAGGGAAGTCGATAGATGCTGTACTCTATAAAGTTTTAATAATGACGAAGAGTTCGAAGTCTTAAAGCGCTCAATAATCTAAAAAATTTCTACAAATTTCAATCATACTGTCCGAAAGGAGACTGAGGGCAAGATGGTCAATTAAACCAACTATGTTAACAGAGAGTTTTCCAAAGATTGCTTGAAACACACAGTATCGAAAATTTCAACGATGATCGCTGTACCCGGTCGACTAAGCCGGACGGCCCTACCACCCCTACCCACGCTATCAAAAACTAGAGCAGACAAAACAGCACACTAACACAGCTTTACAATCATGCGCACTTCTTTATTTACACAACACAACACACTATGGCGCCACCCTCTCACGTCCATCCACAAACCACACACCGGTATCCACTTCTTCATGACCTACACTACCCTTCTATGACCTGCGAACCTTAACCTATGCTCAGCACCAGTTGCGGTTTATCACTGCGACCTAGGGACGCAAAGATACTACGCACACGTGGTGGCTAGCTAACTACTAGGTACAAGGACAAACCAAGGCGACTCTAATCTCTAAACTATTTTCCACCCTCACCTCTCTCAGGATCACCAAAATTCTCTTTGACCCGGGACCTATACCGCACTGGTCACTGCGTCCCAAGGGCGGCAACGACAAGTACCATACACTGTGCTGGCCCCACTACGTCCAAAAGGTAGCAGTTAGCTACCCCTGAACCCTACTCCCTAACGGCGGGGTGGCTACACTCTGCCTACCATACCATGGGACAACCCATCCCGGCCTCAGAGAGCACAGTCCTCGGCGCTGGATTGGCCTCACAGGCTGACACCTCCCCGGAAGGAATTGCCCTCCCGGCGCTGACGTGGCCTCCCACAGTCCGGACTCCCGAAGACTACACCCGGCGGCGACCGTGTCTCCTCTCGGTCTTGACTACTTCCCCGCGCTGGGAACGACACCTAACGCACCTAACACCTGACGCACTCTCGACGAGTCCGGGCTGCTCGAGGACGCCTCCTCCTTTGAAGGACCCGCCGGCGCTGGTGATGGAAGGTCTGGTGCAGCGTCCTCCACAGGACGCGCCGGGGAAGAGTAACAGTGGCTGTGTGAAATACCAGGGCGAACCCGTAGCAAGAGGAGAGCTGCATCACAGACGGCAGACAGCTGGTTGTCTCCCTCTCTCGGGAATGCAGAAGGCAACGGGAAACCGTCGCTCCTGCCGGCCGCGGCTGTTGACAGCCTGCAGTGGTCTGGGCCAGCCTCTGATTCGGTGCTGGATACCTGCTGACAAATGTAGGCACTACTGTAACTTTGCTACTACAAAGTCAAGATGCTCTTTGGCTACTAGGGATGCTTTTATCCTCATCTCCCTTGCCTACCTCCCATCGGGCTTGAGTGTGTCCCCTTGAATTTCGTATTTTACACCCCCAGCCGTACTCGCTTTGGGGGGTTTTAGATCCATTCCTGTCAAACCCTTACATCAGCAGTTCCACAATATTCTCTCTGAGCCAATCTACGCTATTATTATGAGATTATAATTCATATCCAATTTCGGTGAAATAAAACCAATCGAAAACCATCCAACACGGACTCAATGGGCCCTTTGGAATACTAAATAAACTTAGGAAATGGGGCAATTCACAAGAAATGTTTCAACATAGTAAACCAATAGTAATACACAGAGCTAAATAACAACAACAAAAGAACAAAAAAACACTTATCAATTTTTAACTGTTCTGTTCTAGCTTATTCTTACTTGAGAAATCGGGCTCGCAACCACTATCCTTCATATTTTCGTCCCTCTTTTGCACTGTCAATTATAATCATTTATCAAACACATGATTTGTTCGCCAAATTTCCATCCAGCACCCCTCTCTCATGTCATCTCTTGTCAGATTAACCAGTGGCTATCCTTGTTATGCCAACATACATACGTCATACAATATTTACATGCTGCCCCCATCCTCCGTTTTTATCCTATAATATGACTGAGCTACCGCCTCAAACTTTACCTTTCCCTTCTTTCCGCCTACTAAAATTCATAATGGGACTGTCTCCCTACAACCTATGATATCTTCCTCCAAACACCTATTCTATTATTAAACTCGTACTTCATGCATGTTGTCGACTGTCATTTAATAAAAAAACAACAACTAAATCCACTTCTAACCATATGGCTCACTGTCCTGTACCATATTACGTACGTCACAGATACCAGTCCGCACGCGCACGACACCAGCGTCGAGAAACATGACTCGTAACGAAAGTGAAAAGACTCAATATAGTTGAATGGTCACGACCGTACTCAGTATAAACCACTAGACTACCAATTAGCCTTGGCCCTACTGTACAGTTAACGATTCCAATGCTGCGCGGTCAACTCCGAAATCGGTAATCATTTCAACGACCAATACTATTTGCAACTGAAATTGAAGCACAGTCCCTTTACGATAACACAGACATATGTGCACCCTGACTCATATTATGATCCTCAAACAAAATGCTACCTCATATTACCTTCTTATTGACCCCTGAAATTAACATGAACTAATCACAACCATATCTCATCTCCGTCCATCACGGTTATTGTATCGAAACCCATTGTCTAGCCAAACGGTCACCATGGACAATCGAACTCAGGAACTTATTACAATACTTACAGAATATACAGATAGATGTAACAACACAAACGGCTGACAAGAAGGATTCAATCACAGAACCATGACGAACATCATTCTGACAACAGTATACGCAACCAAATATAATACAACCTCATCATTACATGAGACAAACTACACTAATGTACTACAACTGCATAATACAAGCTTACATGGAAGAATGACACCACCATGAATCCTAACAAATCACCAACCTGGACAGACAGACGTTCAACCACACCAGTTCTGCAATGGCTGAAGTGGCTGCCAAAGAGTCGACACAGACCCGGCACAGGCCAAGGGCAACCAGGACCCGACGAGGACCTGGCCCTAACCGATGACTCGAGTCAATCAGCCGACTAACGGCGCTGCGCCGCAATACAAGGCGCGTCACTCCGCGAACACCAGGGACGAGTGAAGCTACCCCAACGCATTCGACCATTGCGGAAATCAAACGAACTTACTCACAACACAAAACAGCGATGGTCAGAGCAGCGTTTTCACTTCCGCAGAGCTGACACGCCGACCCACGCACTAGTTGTTGCTCGTGCACAACACGACGATTTACCACAACAACTCACAGGACTTGACATTAAATAAACTGCCGATATCCTGCCCCGCCCTCTATTGGTTGTGAACGAAGTAACTAATGGGTAGACAAATCGGGAACGAAACCCAACTTCCCGCCTCCATCCCCTCAACAAGTGAAGACTGGAATGCAAGATTATTGTATTGTTCTATTTCCCCCAGCCCCTACCTAGCCTAACCTTCACCCTTAACAAAACCCCAAATCTTACACACGCACGCTCGCACACACTATAACACATATGACACGCGCACACTCTCTCTATTTTCGAACTACATTACTCCAAAACACATGACGGCTGATTTTCTACCGCGATCGGTGACAATCGCAGGACATTAAAAAAAGGGGGAAAAAAGGAGAAAAGATTAAAAGCACACTAAAATACTCTATGTTCACAATAATAAAGAGAATACGACGACTAAAAAGCAAAAAGTAATCTAAACTTCCACAAAGATAACAGAGAGTACGAAGAAGACAAAGCACAAAGTCATCTAACTTCCACAATAATAATAGAGTACGAAGAAAACAGAAAGCACAATGTAATTCATACTTCCAGAATAATGACAGAGAAGACGAGTATGGCTGCAAACACAAAAATAATCTAAACTTCCAGAATGATGACAGACAGTACGGAGAAAACTGAAAGCACAAAGTAATCTAAACCTTCACAATGAAGACAGAGTTAGAAGAATACTAATAGCACAAAGTAATCTAAACTTTTCACAATGATGACAGAGTTAGAAGAATACTAAAAGCACAAAGTAATCTAAACTTTCACAATGATGACAGAGTACAAAGAATACTAA
Source organism: Conus ventricosus (assembly GCA_018398815.1). Classification (NCBI taxonomy): domain Eukaryota; kingdom Metazoa; phylum Mollusca; class Gastropoda; order Neogastropoda; family Conidae; genus Conus; species Conus ventricosus. Next base: position 79,669,104 of record CM031613.1, on the reverse strand, counting down.
AAGCACAAAGTAATCTAAACTTTCACAATGATGACAGAGTTAAGAATACTAAAAGCACAAGTAATCTAAACTTTCACAATGATGACAGAGTTAGAAGAATACTAAAGAACAAAGTAATCTAAACTTTCACAATGATGACAGACAGTACGAAGAAGTCTGAAAGGAAACGGCGATCTAAACTTCCACACCGACATTAGAAAAGAAAAGTCAAAAACAACACTAAAAGCATCGTAACAGCCTAAACCTCCACAGCAATGACACAGAATCCAAATAAGACTCGAGCCATATGATAGCCCAAACTCCCACAGTAATACTACAGAATCCAAATAGGACTCGAGCCATATGATTAGCCCAAACTCCCACAGTAATGACACAGAATCCAAATAGGACTCGAGCCATATGATAGCCCAAACTCCCACAGTAATGACACAGAATCCAAATAAGACTCGAGCCATATGATAGCCCAAACTCCCACAGTAATGACACAGAATCCAAATAAGACTCGAGCCATATGATAGCCCAAACTCCCACAGTAATGACACAATCCAAATAAGACTTGAGCCATATTTTATGATAGCCCAAACTCCCACAGTAATACTACAGAATCCAAATAGACTCGAGCCATATGATAGCCCAAACTCCCACAGTAATACTACAGAATCTAAATAGGACTTAAGCCATATGATAGCCCAAACTCCCACAGTAATACTAAAGAATCCAAATAGGACTTAAGCCATATGATAGCCCAAACTCCCACAGTAATACTACAGAATCCAAATAGGACTTAAGCCATATGATAGCCCAAACTCCCACAGTAATGACACAGAATCCAAATAGGACTTAAGCCACATGATAGCCCAAACTCCCACAGTAATGACACAGAATCTAAAGAAGAAACATTCCACGGTAAGTCTGAATTTCAACAATGATAACTGGAAGACTGAAGAAAGACTTAAATCACAGAGTTGTCTCAACTTACACAATGATAACAGGGAATTTAAAAAAAACAACAACTGAAAGGACTCGATCGTCTCACCTTCCCACACTGATAACAATCTGTGACGACTTGAAGGAATCGGTTTTCTGAACATCCACAGAGAACAGGAATCTAGAGACGACTTAAAGGACACGGTTTTCTGAACATCCACAGAGAACAGGGAATCTAGAGACGACTTAAAGACATGGTTGCCTACACTTCCACAGAGATAACAGAGAATCTAGAGAGGACTTAAAGGACACGGTTTTCTGAACATCCACAGAGAACAGGGAATCTAGAGACTTAAAGGACACGGTTGTCTACACTTCCACATAGACAACAGAAAACTTGAGAAGACAAAAGGACACGGTTTTTCTACACTTTCACACAGTTTCAGTCAAGGAGGCGTCACTGCGTGCGGGACTAGTCCATATACGCACCACCACATTCGCTAAGTTTGAGACCACGCTAAACGTGATCTTAAGCTGATGGATAAATGAATTAACAACTAAGATGAAAGAATTGAAGAAGAGGGCTCGTGGCTACGACTCGCAGATGTCTGACACTACGCATTAGCCCAACGCGCTGGTCATACCTTGAGTGCCTTATCTACCTTCTTTTTTTTGGTATGTGTGTGTAGTGAATGTACACGTGTGTATATGGATGTGTGGGCACGGGCCCATGTGCGAGTATGGGAGCATGTGTGTGTGCGCGCGCGCGCGGTGTGTGTGTGTGTGTGTGTGTGTGTGTGTGTGTGTGTGTGCGCGCGTATCTGTGTGTATGTGTGTGTGTGGTGTGTGTGTGTGTGTTAAGTATTATAAGCACTTTTTTATCGTATTTCAGAAGTAGTATTAAATCAAAGAACCACAGAAACTCTTCTTCACTGTTTATGTACTCTGGGAAGAAAAAGAGAAGGGGGAAAGGGGTGCATATCAGCTGGTACACATTATACATGCGCATAATTTGTATGTGTTCATTTGACGGTGTTTGTGGTTGTGGATATACACGTGTTTGCATATATATATATATAATATATATATATATATATATTATATATATATATATATATATATATATCTGTCAATGATGTTAAAAAGGAAGGTTAAAACTCAAGGTTAAAACTCTACAAATTTGTTTCTAGCGGCGTTGCGCTGTCATCAGGATGGTTTTTGTTTGCCCACCGCCGATGGTTATATAGCGTGTGGGGCTCACGTTTGCGGTTATTTTGCACGTGCGGGTTGGCTGCACGTGTTTTTGGGGGCTTTCAGGTTTTTGTTTTGGATGTGTTCACTAACAACGATTTCCATTTATGCCTGCAGTTGTTTACTATTTCTGTTTTGGTGTTTAAAGTTGCTAAGTGTGGTTTGCATAGTATTAACCATTTTTCAGTTAAACATAGGTTGCACCTTTTTGAAACATTGCTGTATGGTGATGCTCTTTTTATGATTTTCCAGGATATTTGTAGCTTGTTTTTGCGTCTTTAAGTTTCCAGATATATTTGCTCAGTTCTGTTTGGTTTTTATATTTTTCTTTATTGAATGACTGTTTGTGGTTTGCATATCTGGTTTTGAAGTGGTTTTCAGTGATCCCATTATGTTTTTTTCATTTTCTATGTTAAACGGGA
>CM031613.1:79650241-79665504 GCA_018398815.1 Conus ventricosus | reverse complement strand
AAGGGGGCAATACCTTAATGAAGTTAGTGTTACGCCAGCTAGTACCCCTAGATAATCTGAGCAGACTGCGTTGACAACATGAGACTGCTAAACTCTGGGTTAAAGCCCGTATCTGATGGCCGTGGAGGCAGTGGAATGGTAGAGATTCACTGTATCTAGGGCACATCATGAAAGGGTTAAAGCCCCTGTATCTTGATGGCCGTGGAGGCAGTGGAATGGTAGAGATTTACTGTATCTAGGGCACATCATGAAAGTGTTTAAAGCCCCTGTATCTTGATGGCCGTGGAGGCAGTGGAATGGTAGAGATTTACTGTATCTAGGGACATCAATGAAAGGTTAAAGCCCCTGTATCTTGATGGCCGTGGAGCAATGGAATGGTAGAGATTTACTGTATCTAGGGCACATCATGAAAGGGTTAAAGCCCTGTATCTTGATGGCCGTGGAGACAGTGGATGGTAGAGATTTACTGTATCTAGGGCACAACATTATAAAGCCCCTGTATCTTGATGGCCGTGGAGGCAATGGAATGGTAGATATTTACTGTATCTAGGGCACATCATGAAAGGGTTAAAGCCCCTGTATCTTGATGGCCGTGGAGGCAGTGGAATGGTAGAGATTTACTGTATCTAGGGCACATCATGAAAGGGTTAAAGCCCCTGTATCTTGATGGCCGTGGAGGCAGTGGAATGGTAGAGATTTACTGTATCTAGGGCACATCATGAAAGGGTTAAAGCCCTGTAACTTGATGGCAGTGGAATGGTAGAGATTTACTGTATCTAGGGCACATCATGAAAGAGTTAAAGCCCCTGTATCTTGATGGCCGTGGAGGCAGTGGAATGGTAGAGATTTACTGTATCTGGGGACATCATGAAAGGGTTAAAGCCCCTGTATCTTGATGGCCGTGGATGCAGTGGAATGGTAGAGATTTACTGTATCTAGGGCACATCATCATGGAAGGGGACCCAAATTCCATCTTTCTGCAGCCAGGATATTTCCCGAGCTGAATCAGGTGATAAATTATCGCAAGGTGAACCCTGAAACTGGCCCCAGGTTGATCCACTTCATGACCATCGTTTCCACACCAGTTCTATAGCCATTTGACTCCCCCTTCCTCTAAACAACCAAACATTAAAACAAAACAAGACAAAACAACACGCACACACGCTTATAACTAAACTGATACGGTACCTGCTTGTCGAGCTCTGTCTGTTGCTCTTTGCTGCACTGTACAGCCCCCTTGTCACCGCTCTTCCCTTTCTTCTTCCTGGGTGATTCCTTCCGCCGGCGTTTGCTGGCTGCTCCTGAACCCGTTCTCAGAGTTTACGGAAGAAAGATTTTGCTTTGTCTCTGCACTCTTGCCCACGATGTTCTGATCGATGGTGGCACGACTCTCCTCTGGCTTTCCCAGTGTGCAAGATCGAGAGAGACAGATGAAGAGCTCTTGGGCTGTTCGCAAGCTGTTGAAACGTCTTCAGCACTGCTGTGAATGATATACATTTTGTTCTTCATCATTTGCGGCCGTTCTTTGATGAGGATGTACTTGCTGGAGGAGTTTCGACGCTGTTATGCCCTAGAAATCCCTGTTCAGTTTGTTGTTCAGTCACAGGCACTGGCTGCTGCAAAGAACAAGTTTCATTTGGTCGTCCTGTAGGTTCTTGCTTGGGTGGCAAGTTCTTGGTGAGTTCTGCGTGAAGCAGATTGTAGTCGCAGTCCAGCACTGGATGCTGGTACTCTTACCGCATGAGGTCCGCTCGCACGAGACTGGGGGATGTGGAGTGGTGGAGTTTGGGGTTGGGCTGGAAGGCAGTTTTGGTGGAGATGCGGGGTAGAAGGACCAGCAGCTCTTGCAGGAGGTGGGAGCATACCTGGAGGTGGGGATGCTGTTGAAAATGGAGAAGCTGGAAGAATACCCTGGTCGCATCGTATTGATACCGTTGTCCATGTGGCTGATAACGTGGATTCTGTGCGTAGAATCCATACCGTGCAGGCTGGTTTGTAATTCTGGTGATGGGGGTGAAAACTGGCTGCCGTGGTGATGATGGTGAGAAGGTGGATGGCGGAACTGATGGTGGATAGGCGGGTGTTTGATGGCGGTTGCCATGGTGATGGGAGTGGGGATGGTGAGGACCATGAGGAGGAGAAGGAAAGGTTGGGGTCTGGCTTTGGTTGGCGTAGGGGTTTTGTTGAACAGGGGTCTGAGACGATGACCGGGGTAGCGATGAGTCATTGCTTAATTTGGATCCTGAGTTGTTCTGCTGCAATTTTGTAACACATTCACACATACATATACGCGCGCGTGCGCACGCACGCACACACACACGCGTGCGCATGCGCACACACGCACACGCACACGCACGTACGCACGCATGCACGCACAAACATGTGCAGGCACGCATGCATGCACACATACATGCCCACGCGCGTGCTTGAACACGCGCATGCACCCGTACGTCAGAGCGTGCGCGTGCATGCACACACGCACGTGCACAAACAAAGATGCAAGCGCACCCACACAAAAAGAAACGCGCACACACACACTCGCGTGCACACACACACACACGCACGCACGCACGCACAGCGTATCGCATTCAAATCTGTATAAAAGCATTCATTGCAAAATCTCTATCTCTCTCTCTCTCTCTCTCTCTCTCTCTCTCTCTCTCTCTCTCTTTCAGACTCGCAGAGAAGCGTACACATTCACGGCGTCACACAAGAGCACGCGTGTTGACTCAAAATAAAACACCAGTGAGTGAGAACGCATTCAAACACTCGGAAAGAAGAGGAGCGAGCGTGAGAGAAAGAGAGAGACGGGGACAGAGACCGAGCGCGCGCGCTAGACAGATAGATGGGGGAGAGAGAGAAAAGCGAGTCCAAACGAGATATTAACCACACAATACCGCACATTTGCACCATATCAGAAACGAAACGAGACTCGAAACTGACGAGTAGACTCCCATTATAGCAGGCCTAGTCTGGGCTGGGGGAGAAAGGGAGGGTGTGAATAAAGACTCGGTGTACGGCAACTCCAAAGCGCGCAAAAGATTCTACAGAAAAAAAGAAGCACTCCACAAAAACGTCCAAGCGAGATGAAACGTAGAGAACATCCTGAAAGACTAAAACCACACGGTAAACAGAATGTTCATGCTGATAACACGAAGTATATGAGTTAAATCACACAGTAGATGACACGGTGATTACGATAAGCCATAAACTTGCACAGTAATAGAAAGTTCAAGGGAAGGTCGAAAGAATGCAGTACTCTAAACATTTTTAATAATGACGAAGAGTTCGAAGTCTTAAAGCGCTCAATAATCTAAAAATTCAACAATAACATCATACTGTCCGAAGGAGACTGAGGCAAGATGGTCAATTAAACCAACAATGTTAACAGAGAGTTCAAAGAATGCTTGAAACACACAGTAATCGAAATTTCAACGATGATCGCTGTCACGGTCGCTAAGCCGGACGGCCCTACCACCCCTACCCACGCCTATCACACACTAGAGCAGACAACACAGCACACTAACACAGCTTTACAATCATGCGCACTTCTTTATTTCACACACACACACACACTATGGCGCCACCACTCACGCCCATCCACAACCACACACCGGTATCCCACTTCTTCACTGACCTACACTACCCTTCTATGACCCTGCGAACCTTAACCTATGCTACAGCACCAGTTGCGGCATATCACTGCGACCTAGGGACGCAAAGATAGCCCGCACACGGGGTGGCTAACTACTAGGGACAAGGAACAACCCAAGGGACTCTAATCTCTAAACTATTACCACCCACACCTCTCCCAGGACCCACCCTTCTCTTTTGACCCGGGACCACTACCGCACTGGTCACTGCGTCCCTAAGGGAGGCAACGACAAGTACCCTACACTGTGCTGGCCACTACGTCCCAAAAGGAAGGCAGTAGCTAACACCCTGAACCCTACTCCCTAACGCTACACTCTTCCTACCATACCCATGGGACAACCCATCCCGGCCCAGAGAGCTCCAGTCCTCGGCGCTGTACTTGGCCCCTCACAGGCTGACACCTCCCCGGAAGACTCTGCCCTCCGGCGCTGACCGTGACCTCCCACAGTCCGACTCCCGAAAGACTCTACACCCGGCGGCGACCGTGTCTCCTCACGGTCTGACTCCTTCCCCGCGCTGGGCACGACACCTAACGCACCCAAAACCAGACGCCCTCTCGACGAGTCCGGGGCTCGAAGGACGCCTCCTCCTCTGAAGGCCCCGCCGGACGCTGGTGAGGGAAGGTCTGGTGCAGCGTCCTCCCACAGGACGCGAACGGGAAGAGTAACAGGTGGCTGGAGAAACTCCCAGGCGAACCCGGTAGCAAGAGGAGAGCTGCCTCACAGACGGCAGACAGCCTGGATGGTCTCCCTCTCTCGGGAAAGCAGCAGGCAACGGGAAACCGTCGCTCACCTGCCGGCACGCGGCAGTAGACTGCAGTGGTCTGGCCCCGCCTCAGAACGGAGCAGGATACCTGCTGACACAACTGTAGGCCACTACTGTAACTTTGCTACTACCAAAGTCAACAAGGCTCATAGGCTACTAGGTAAAGCTTTTATCCTCCATCTCCCTTGCCTACCTCCCACTCGGGCATGAGAGTGACCCCTTGAATTTCGATTACACTCCCAGCCCGTTACTCGCTTTGGGGTTTTCAGATCCATTCCCTGTCAACCCTTACAACAGCAGTACCACAATATTCTCTCTGAGCCAATCTACGCTATTACATATGAGATTATAATCATATCCAATTCTCGGAGAAATAAAACCAATCGAAACAATCCAACACGGACTCCATGGGCCCCCTTAGGAAATACTAAATAAACTAGGAAATGGGCAATCTCACAAGGAAATGTTTCCACATAGTAACCAATAGTAATACACATCTAAAAAACAACAACAAAAGAACAAAAAAAAACTTATCAATTTTTAACAGTTCACAGTTCTAGCATATTCATACTAGAGAATCGGCTCGCAACCACAATCCTTCATATTTTCATCCCTCTTTGCACTGTCAATTATAATCATATATCAACACATGATTTGTTCGCCAAAATTTCCATCCAGCACCCCACTCTCATGTCATCTCTTGTCAGATAACCCAGTGGCTAATCCTTGTTATGCCACACAACCATACGTCATACAATATTACATGCTGCACATCCTCCGTTTTTATCCTATCAACTGCTGAGCTACCCGCCTCAAACTTTACCTTACCCTTCTTTCCGCCTACTAAAATTCATAATGGGACTGTCTCCCTACAACCTAAGATATCTTTCTCAACCCTATTCTATTATAAACACGTACATCCCTGCATGTGTGTCGACTGTCATTTACTAAAAAAAACACAACTAAAACCCACTTCTAACCATATGGACTCACTGTCCTGTACCAAATACGTACGTCACAGATACAGTCCGCACGCGCACGACACCCGCGTCGAGAACCATGACTCGTAACGAAAGTGAAAAGACACCAATATAAGTTGAATGGTCACGACCGTACTCCAGTATAAACCACTCGACTACCAATTAGCCTTGGCCCTACTGTACAGTTAACCGATTCCAATGCTGCGCGGGTCAACTCCGAAATCGTTAATCAATTTCAACGAACCACTACTATTTACAACTGAAATTGAGCACAATCCCTTTACGATTAACACAGACATATGTGCACCTGACTCATATTATGATCCTCAACAAAATGCAACCTCATATTACCTTCTTATTGACCCCCCTGAAATTAACATGAACTAATCACAACCAATATCTACATCACCGTCCATCAACGGTTATTGTATCGAACCCACATTGTCTAGCCAAACTGTCACATGACAATCGAACTCAGGAACCACTATGTACACTACTTACAGAATATACAGAAAAGATGTAACAACACAAACCGGCTGACAAGAAGTTTCAATCACAGAACCAAGACGACATCATACCAGACAACCAGTATACGCAACAAACATAATACAACTCAACATAACATGAGACAACTACAGTACAACTCGCCATAATACAAGACAACATGAAGAATGACACCACCATGAATCCTAACAAATCACCAACCTGGACAGACAGACGTTCAACCACACCAGTTCTGCAACTGGCTGAAGTGGCTGCCAACAGAGACGACACAGAACCCGGCACAGGCCAAGGGCACACCAGACCCGACGAGGACCTGGCCCTAACGATGACTCGAAGTCACTCAGCTCGACTAACGGCGCTGCCGCCTCAACTACAAGGCGCGTCCACTCCGACGAACACCAGGGACCGAAGTGAAGCTACCCCAACGCATTCCGACCTTGTCGGAATCAAACGAACTCTACTCACAACACAAAACAGCGATTGGTCAGAGCAGCGTATCCCTCCGCAGAGCTGACACGCCCGACCCACGCACTAGTTGTTGCTCGTGCAACAACACGACAATTTACCACAACAACTCACAGACTTGACAATACAACAACAGCCGATATCCTGCCCGATTGTAGGAAAAAAAAGTCAACAGGAAAAAAAGTCAACGTTGACAAACTCAGAAATGTGTGAGCACGACTTGGCCTAACGGCCTTCGTTCATTCGTCCTTCGTCCTCACTCGGGCTTCGCCCTACTCTAATCTAAAGACCATCGATTCTGCTTTGGAGTAGACTGGGTCCCTCCGTGACTTTTTTCCCGTTGACTTTCTTTCCCGTTGACTTTCTTTCCGATCACCATCCTGCCCCGCCCTCTCTGTGTAGAACCGAAGTAACAAAAGGGTAACAATCGGGAACGAAACCAACCTCCCGCCTCCATCCCTCAACAAGTGAAGACTGGAATGCAAGAATATTGTATGTCTTATTCCCCAGCCCCCTACCTAGCCTAACCTTCCACCTTAACCAAAAACCCCAAATCTTACACACGCACGCTCGCACACACATATACACATATGCACACGCGCACACGCTCTCTATTTCCGAACTACCATTACTCCAAACACATGGACGGCTGATTTACTACCGCCGATCGGTGACAATCGCAGACAATTAAAAAAAAGGGGAAAAAAGAGAAAAGATTAAAAGCACACAAAATACTCTATGCTTCCACAATAATAACAGAGAATACGACGACTAAAAGCACAAGTAATCTAAACTTCCACAAAGATAACAGAGAGTACGAAGAAGACAAAGCACAAAGTCATCTTAACTTCCACAATAATAATAGAGTACGAAGAAAACTGAAAGCACAATGTAATTCATACTTCCAGAATAATGACAGAGAAGACGAGTATGGCTGCAACACAAAAATAATCTAAACTTCCAGAATGATGACAGACAGTACGGAGAAAACTGAAAGCACAAAGTAATCTAAACCTTCACAATGAAGACAGAGTTAGAAGAATACTAACAGCACAAAGTAATCTAAACTTTCACAATGATGACAGAGTTAGAAGAATACTAAAAGCACAAAGTAATCTAAACTTTCACAATGATGACAGAGTACAAAGAATACTAAAAGCACAAAGTAATCTAAACTTTCACAATGATGACAGAGTTAGAAGAATACTAAAGCACAAAGTAATCTAAACTTTCACAATGATGACAGAGTTAGAAGAATACTAAAAGAACAAAGTAATCTAAACTTTCACAATGATGACAGACAGTACGAAGAAGTCTGAAAGGAAACGGCGATCTAAACTTCCACACCGACATAGAAAAGAAAAGTCAAAACAACACTAAAAGCATCGTAACAGCCTAAACCTCCACAGCAATGACACAGAATCCAAATAAGACTCGAGCCATATGATAGCCCAAACTCCCACAGTAATACTACAGAATCCAAATAGGACTCGAGCCATATGATAGCCCAAACTCCCACAGTAATGACACAGAATCCAAATAGGACTCGAGCCATATGATAGCCCAAACTCCCACAGTAATGACACAGAATCCAAATAAGACTCGAGCCATATGATAGCCCAAACTCCCACAGTAATGACACAGAATCCAAATAAGACTCGAGCCATATGATAGCCCAAACTCCCACAGTAATGACACAATCCAAATAAGACTTGAGACCATAATTTTATGATAGCCCAAACTCCACAGTAATACTACAGAATCCAAATAGGACTCGAGCCATATGATAGCCCAAACTCCCACAGTATATACTACAGAATCCAAATATGACTTAAGCCATATGATAGCCCAAACTCCCACAGTAATGACACAGAATCCAAATAGGACTTAAGCCATATGATAGCCAAACTCCCACAGTAATACTACAGAATCCAAATAGGACTTAAGCCATAATAGATAGCTCAAACCCCACAGTAATGACACAGAATCCAAATAGGACTTAAGCCACATGATAGGCCAAACTCCCACAGTAATGACACAGAATCTAAAGAAGAAACATTCCACGTAAGTCTGAATTTCACAATGATAACTGGAAGACTGAAGAAGACTTAAAATCACAGAGTTGTCTCAACTTACACAATGATAACAGGGAATTTAAAAAAAAAAAACAACTGAAAGGATCGATTTGTCTCACCTTCCACACTGATAACAATCTGTGACGACTTGAAGGAATCGGTTTTCTGAACATCCACAGAGAACAGGAATCTAGAGACGACTTAAAGGACACGGTTTTCTGAACATCCACAGAGAACAGGGAATTAGAGACGACTTAAAGGACACGGTTCCTACACTTCCACAGAGATAACAGAGAATCTAGAGAGGACTTAAAGGACACGGTTTCTGAACATCCAAAGAGAACAGGGAATCTAGAGACGACTTAAAGGACACGGTTGTCTACACTTCCACATAGACAACAGAAAACTTGAGAAGACAAAGGACACGGTTTCTACACTTTCACACAGTTTCAGTCAAGGAGGCGTCACTGCGTGCGGGACTAGTCCATATACGCACCACCACATTCGCTAAGTTTTGAGACCACGCTAAACGTGATCTTAAGCTGATGGATAAATGAATTAACAACTAAGATGAAAGAATTGAAGAAGAGGTCTCGTGGCTACGACTCAGCAGATGTCTGACCTACGCATTAGCCAACGCGCTTGAGTGCCTTATCTACCTCTTTTTTTTGGTATGTGTGTGTAGTGAATGTACACGTGTTATATGGATGTGTGGGCACGGGCCCATGTGCGAGTATGGAGCATGTGTGCGCGCGCGCGCGCGCGTGTGTGTGTGTGTGTGTTGTGTGTGTGGTGTGTGTGTGTGCGCGCGTATCTGTGTGTATGTGTGTGTGTGTGTGTGTGTGTTAAGGTATTATAAGCACTTTGTATCGTATTTCAGAAGTTTGTATTAAATCAAAGAACACAGAAACTCTTCTTCACTGTTTATGTACTCTGGGAAGAAAAAGAGAAGGGGAAAGGGTGCATATCAGCTGGTACACATTATACATGCGCATAATTTGTATGTGTTCATTTGACGGTGTTTGTGTTGTGGATATACACGTGTTTGCATATATATATATATATATATATATATATATATTATATATATATAATATATATATATATATATATATTGAATTATAAACACCCACTCAAGCACATACTGTTAGTTTTGGCAGAATCATCTGCCACTGCAGTATGAATGCGTATCTCCCCCTATTTTCTTCAATCTAAAGACATAAGAGCAAGCTTTGTTATAATTCAATATTTCTTGCAGTCATTGCAACACCAAGCTGCTCTGTAAGTTGCTGGAACGGTGCTCGGTACTTATCCTTGGAATTTATTAATTTGTTATATATATATATATATTATATATATATATATATATATATATATATATATATTAATATATATACATATATATATATATATTATATATATATATATATATATATATATGCTGTGCGTGTGTGGGCGTGCATGTGAACACGCCCTCCCCCTTGTGTGTGTGTGTGTGTGTGTGTGTGTGTGTGTGGTGTGTGTGTGTGTTTATGCATTTGTGTATTTTTATTGTAACGTTTGCAGCACAATGCATGTTACATACATATCATATATTTGACTTGCACTCCGTCAGTTGTGCAAAGAAGCATGCTGCATGCACATCATGTAAAAAGGCGTGTCACATGCAAATCCTGTTTCTGGCTCTGGACGTTTGTAGGCATTACACAGTAACTGACAGGTGAACTCAAACTGTGAGTATTGCATGGACTGTGTGTATTGCATGGACTGTGTGTATTGTATGTGTGCCTTTGAATGTTAATAGTATAAATTTGTTCCGTTTGGGATCGTGTGTGTGTGTGTGTGTGTGTGTGTGTGTGTGTGTGTGTGTGTGTGTGTGTGTAAACATCCTATGAATTTATGTTTTTGTACTCTGTGAGTGTGTGATTGCGTGCGTGCGTGCGTGCGTGGATGTGTGTGTGTTTGTGTGTGCGTGTTACTCGGTCACAAGAAACGGTCCACCTTTCATCGCCCCCTTCCCCCTTAATAAATTTGTCATATGTATTTTGTGGTGCTTAAGAGTGTATAGATAACGAAAAATTATGTTAACATATAAAATCTTGGGACGCACTGTCCCTTCTGGCTCAATTTTGAAAGGTACCCATCTCAGGTGCCGCGGCTACTTTTCGTCGGTCCAAAAGGTTCCGTAAGTTTCGTGATCACCTGCGTCTTTGTTATTTAAGCTACGAGAATTTCCTTTATGTTTTTGTTGACAGTAATGCCTTCTGCACGATACGCAATAATCAGAACGACAATATATGCAATAAGGTGACCGCAGTGAAGCTACGTGTGTACCCACCGTCTGCCACACGTTGCAAACTGTAAATTTGCCAAAATGTTTGCAATAAAACCGTCTCTCTCGAAAACTGTTTAATTAGAAACAAAGTACACAGCATATTAAAAAAAGTAGAAAAAGCACTTAAACCCACTTGGGAGGAGAAGAACTGGGTACTTTGGTTCGTAGAACCTTCAAAGCACCTGAAGAGAGCGGGTACAGCTTAAACACAAGTCACTTTTAGTCATATAGATAAAGATATTTTTACAAAAATATACAAGGCTTTCGTTAGACCTCATTTGGAATATGGCAATACAATTTGGTATCCTCGATTAAAGAGGCAGTCTGCTGCTTTGGAAAGAGTACAAAGAAGAGCAACAAAGCTTGTAAAGAATATACAAAATCTTTCCTATGAAGGTAGGTTAAAAGCTCTTGGACTGCTTACTCTAAAAACAAGACGAGTGAGGGGCGATTTGATCCAAGTCTATAAAATATTTAATTGTGTTGACAATATTCCTATTTCAAAATTTTTTACTGCATCAAGAGTTGATATTACCAGAAATAGTGTGGATAAAATTTATCATGAATATTATCTAACTAACCTAAGAAAATTTTCTTTTAGTAACAGAGTAACAAATCTTTGGAATAAATTAACCCCTAACATTAAACGTGCACAAAATACTAACCGTTTCAAAAGCTCTATCGATGATAGTGTACTAATGAAGACTATTTATTTTGACTATGAGAAATAAAGACTTGAGCGAGTTAAAGACCTGACCGTGTGAAGACAGATAACACATAGAAGGGACATGTAAAGCCAGTTCTGGCTATAATTGCTAAAGGCAATTGTCCCTACTAACCTAATCCTAAACCTAAACCACTGTCACTGCAGGAAAAAAATTATGACGTCGATGGAATATCTCAGTGACGAAATACATTATGACGTATGGAAAACTGCAGGGGGTGGGGGTGGGGGTGGTAGTTGGAAAAAGAGGTGAGAAAGAATCAGATAGTGAGGGGAAGGGGGATGGTGAAGATGAGGGGGGGGGGGGGGGGGAGGGGGAGCAAATAGGAAAAATGGGGAGGGGGGGGGGGAGTAGGGATAGCTGTGATTTGATCTAGTCTTTAATGTTGAGGCCATCTGGCGCTGTGGTACCCAGATGGTGGATGATCTTTTCTCCATGTTTTTCTCTTCAAGAAGTCTCCCATGCTGTTGCGCCAAACCACTGCAATGGAGGAGTGGCTGATGTTGTGGAGGTCGGTGTTGAAGTGGGCTGCCACAGGGGTTTGTTTTCTCTGGAGGATGCTGTCCCTGTGCTCCTTGCAGCGCTCCTCCAGTGTGCGGTAGGTCTCACCTACATAAGACGGCCGCAGAGGACAGTGGACTATGTAGACCAAGTCACTGGTCTGGCAGGTGAAGCTGCTCTTCATGGCGAACTGGCGTCCTGAGGGCCAACTTCGCTCTCTCTGCGACAAGTCCACATCCACACAACATTGTCACCAACACCCAGAGAGTCAACCAAGATCTGTATACAACGCTAAAGCAGACCAAAACCAAAAACTGTCCAAGCTGCTGCCTCACCCAACCAAGTCAACAACAGCCACCGAACAACCTTCACCCAACCCTAAACTCGTCATCACTATTCCCACAGATCTTCTACTAACAGAGGCACAGCTCCGTCTCCTTTCGAGAGGACTGAAATTCGTCCCCCGCCAACGTCAAGCCAATAAATCCAGCATGCTCTTTGACTGTGAAAGGTACTTCAGACGCCTCCGCCTGGCTGTTTTCTTCGAGGACACGTCACTGCCACGTGACCTGGCCCCAGACCCCCATGATTTGACCAACCTGTTTCCTCGAAACCCAGCTTGTGGGCCCCCAAAGCAGGCAGTCAGCAGCCCTCAACTACTACATTGACCAGTGCGAGCGCGAGATTGCTCAAGTGAGTCCGAAACCCTGAAGAGATTCAACATTAGCCAGGCAGAGCAGCAAGCTCTAATAGAACTCGAACAACGGACAGACATTGTCATCAAACAGGCAAAGGCTGTTGTTTGGCGCAAGGATCTGTATGAGGAAGAAGCCCTGAAACAGCTGTCAAACACAGCCTACTACACCCCCATGAGTGGATCCTCTACCAAGAGAGACAATGCCCTCGTACGCCGAACTGTAAAGGAAGCGATCTCCAAGAACCACCTTCCCCCAGAGGCAACAAGAGCCATCACCAAAGAACCGAAAGAATCCAGTTTTACATGCTTCCTAAGATCCACAAGCCAGACAGTCCAGGGAGGCCTATAGTGTCTGCCTGTTCCTGCCCCACCGTTCAACTCTCGCTTTTCTGGACCGGCTTTTCCAGCCACTTGTGGAGAAACTTCCCACATACATCAAGGACACAAACCATGCCCTGAATCTCTTCCGTAACTTCCGTCTACCAGATCAACGAGAACCTCTGCTCTTCACCATGGACATCACCTCACTCTACACCAACATTCCCCACAAGGATGGTCTCATTGCCCTCAAGCACTTCCTGAACCACAGCACCTACAAGGTCCATGTGCCCACCATCCTTCGCCTGGCGGAACTGGTACTCACGCTGAACTCGTTCCAGTTTGGTCATTTGCACTATCAGCAGACAAGTGGAGTGGCCATGGGAACACGCATGGGTCCCAGCTATGCGTGCCTGTTCGTCGGCCACGTGGAGTCCCAAATTTTAACGACAATACAGTGGCCCCATGCCAGCCCTCTTTCGCCGTTACATTGACGACTGTGTGGGCCTGTGGACAGGGGACAGAAGCGAACTGCTGTCCTTCATCAGCTTTGCTGATGCCTTTCACCCATCTCTGAAGTTCACGTACGAAATATCTGAAAGCTCTCTTCCCTTCCTGGATATCAAACTCATGATCACACCTGGCAACTTAACCATCTCCACCTCGGTCCACTACAAGAACACAGACCCTCATTCCTACCTTCTCTACTCTTCAAGCCATCCAACTGCCACCAAACGCGCCATTCCATTCTCCCAGTTCCTCCGCCTCGGACGCTTGTGTAGCAACGAGGAAGACTTCCACACCAGGCAGCCCAGATGATCAGCTTCTTCAAAAGAAGAGGATACCCCGATGAGCTGATCAAACAGGCACTGAACCAGGCCAAGGACATCCCCAGAGAGCAGGCCTTAACACCAAAAACGAAGGAAGATCACAATGACGCACCCTCCTGACGCTGACCTACCACCCTGGAAGTGAAGAAAATTCTCTTCAGAACTTTCCCATCCTGCAGACTGACCCCAGAGTTGGAAAGACCTTCCAGAACCCCCCCCCCCCCCCCCCCCCCCCCCCCCGGATGGCCTTCAAATGAGATCGAAACCTTGGCGACCTTCTAGTTAGGTCATCCTTCAAACCTACAGCCTCTCAGGACCGTCACCACCCTTGGCAACAGATGCTGTGATAAACCGAAGTGCAAGTGTTGCCCCTTCTCAATGCGAAGACACTCGCCTTCAAGGGCCCTCAGGACGCCAGTTCGCCATGAAGAGCAGCTTCACCTGCCAGACCAGTGACTTGGTCTACATAGTCCACTGTAGCCTATGCGGCCGTCTCTATGTAGGTGAGACCTACCGCACACTGGAGGAGCGCTGCAAGGAGCACAGGGACAGCATCCTCCAGAGAAAACAAACCCCTGTGGCAGCCCACTTCAACACCGACCTCCACAACATCAGCCACTTCTCCATTGCAGTGGTTTGGCGCAACAGCATGGGAGACTTCTTGAAGAGAAAAAACATGGAGAAAAAGATCATCCACCATCTGGGGACCACAGCGCCAGATGGCCTCAACATTAAAGACTAGATCAAATCACAGCTATCCCTACTCCCCCCCCCTCCCCATTTTTCCTATTTGCTCCCCCCTCCCCCCCCCCCCCCTCATCTTCACCATCCCCTTCCCCTCACTATCCAGATTCTTTCTCACCTCTTTTTCCAACTACCACCCCCACCCCCACCACATCCTGCAGTATATCCATACGTCATACTGTATTTCGTCACTGAGATATTCCATCGACGTCATAATTTTTTTTTCTGCAGTGACAGTGACTTGTTTAAGCTGCACCCGCTCTCTTCAGCTGCTTTGAAGGTTCTACGAACCGAAGTACCCAGTTCTTCTCCTCCGAAGTGGGTTCAAGTGTTTTTTCTACCTTTTTTTTTTAAAAATATCCTTTGTGAAAGAGCCCAGGCAGTCAAAACTTTTTATACAAAGTACACAGCAGTTTCAAAGAACAGTCTCTTGTGATTGGTTTGAGCTGTGCCACAGTACCATGGGCCTATTCTGACGTCCTCTGTCGCCGGGTTATCTCCCCTACCCCCTAATAAATTCCCATGATGGTGACTTGGCGTCCAGCCATGATGGCCATCGCACACAGTGGTGGAAATAGCGGTGTACACTGTCGGAAGATTGTAACAGGCAACGCAGAAGCATATTGTATTGCACGCTAACAGACTGTATTTTGCGACAAGGAAATATAAC
>CM031613.1:79642741-79647741 GCA_018398815.1 Conus ventricosus | reverse complement strand
TAGGTGACATCTTCACACATGGGATGGCTGGAAAGGCCTGGCATTACGTTTCTTGCAAGATTAAGTTTGCCGGGTACTGTCATTACAAGAATGTACCTAGTTAAACCACACACACACACACACCACACACACACACACACACACACCACACACACGCACAACACACCACCACACTCACTCACAAGTGCACAAACACACTCATATGTATATATCTCTCTCTATCTATCTATCTATCTATTCTATCTACAGAGAGAGAGAGACAGAGACAGAGACAGAGAGACAGACAAACACAGAGACAGAGAGACAGAGAGAGAGATGTATATAAATAGCAATGACGGGATGAAGCGATAGCTCTGTGGGCAGGGGCCTCTGTTTTTGAAAAACATACAACTAAACAGGATGTCGACGCACACGGCGGCTAACTTGTCACTGATCGTCTGTTCAAAGAAATTCAGCCCGGTGTAACGTTACGTAAACAACCCCTCGCCCCAAATGAATCCCGGACAGGGGAGAAAGGGCACATCCAAAACACACAGCACTGGGAATGAAATCCAAATTGAGCTACCCCTCCTCAACATCTCATAAGTCTCATACCAAAAAAACCAACAACCCAATATCAGTCGAAGCACACTAGATGTTAATTTGATTGGTGGTGGTGGTGGTGGTGGTGGGGGGGGGGGGGGGGGTGATCCCGGACTTAAGCAAGAAGTACCATCTCCCTCCTCCTCCCCCCTCCCCAACCCCTCTCTTTCCAATACCATTTCCCTGAGCGTGATTTGAGGTAGGAACCAGAACACACGCCTCGTGTGGAGTAATATGAGCACCTGCCCGTCTCCACCTCCCATGGCACACAGAGAGCGGGCAAGATTGGTCACCTCCCATGGCACACAGAGAGCGGGTAAGATTGGTCACCTCCCCTGGCACACACCAGACCGGGTAAGATTGGTCACCTCCCTGGCACACACAGACCGGGTAAGATTGGTCACCTGTCTATATTGCCACTCCTTAAGTTAAGGTGTTTCTGGCGTTTCCCGTTGGATGCGCTTTGGGCATGTGGCCTTTATTGAAAACTTATTCTACGGGGAGTGATTTCGAGGTGGTGTGTTGGGGGGGGGGGGGGGGGGGGGGCGGGGGGGTTACAGAAACATTACACCGGATGTCCGCGATAGTGGAGAATCCTCAAGTGGTGTGAAAGCTATGTTGGCGCGCTCAGGTTTCTCGTAATCGGTCCCTGAGCGTGTTGATCAACAGACTGATACGGTCACGGCGTCAGTCGGTCGGAGAGAACTCGACTCGACTCAACTCAAATAGTTTAACTGCAAAAGCTGCACCGACCTATCTGCAATGAGGTCAAGAATTAATGTAGAACACACACACAACACACCACACACACACACACACACACACACACACACACACACGCGCGCGCGCGAAAATTATGAAAGAAAATATTTGCATAACAAAATGTTCTTCTGAAATTACTCTGGCATTTTTGTGGTAACTGATAACAGTTCTTCTTCGTTTTAGTGCTATAAAGTTGAACATAGCTACAGAGCGAGTTACAATTCTCTTTTCACTTTGCAGTGAAAGAGGCAGTGACACTTGATGAACATTTCTAGTATGAGGCAAAATGTATTTAACTCTTAAATCTTTATAGGATGGACAAATAATAAAAAAAAATGTATTGCGTCCTCGATTCGATTACAGAATGGGACAGTTTTGGAGAGAGGAGAGAGAGAGGAGAGAGAGAGAGAGAGAGAGAGAGAGAGAGAGAGAGAGAGAGAGTACTGATTTGTAAAACTGCCACTGTACACTGTACAAGGTGATGGATTGAAATTCGATTTGGCCATGATGCACACACGTCTGGAAATCACCGCACAGACTGTTTCTCATTCTAACGCAAGATATTCTCAATTGAGCTGCCAGTCTCCGCAAAATGAAAACAGGACCCTCGTTCCGGTATTTGACTTTTGCAAAACGGAATTTACCGGCAATTACGGCTAAGGGTTTTCATCTTCATGTCACGTGGCGTGGGCAGTTGCGAAGTCTTCTGTGGCGCACCAACGGTCTTCAAGACTCCAGGATAGGTGGTAGGTGACTGGTTGATAATCACTGTATCCATCAGCAATAAAGAGGGACATGATTCAGATCAGGCAAGAGTAAAGGCGGAGGAAGGAGAAAGAGGAGCTCTGCTTTCCGTCATACTGTGCTACAAACATCAGTAAACCTCTGGCAGTTCACTGTCGCTATGGCCTTAAGCATATTTGGACTGTACCTTTAAGTAAATACATTATTGCTACTGTTAGAGGATGCATGATGTTGTGCATAATGCATGTGATGACTGATGATGATGATGTTGTTTGATAATGAAGATTGATGATTATGTGTGATGATGATAACGACATGATAATACTTGGGAAGGTGCAATGGTGGTGGTGGTGTGGTGACTGCGGTGGTGGTCGGATGGTGGTGGTTCTTGATAGTCCTCGTGGGTTGTACGTGACAGGTGTGATATGAAGTGCGAATCTTACGCGTTCTAGTCTCGCGTCGATACAGTTCGTTGATATCCTACCTGGCTACCGTCGGTGAACTCTGATTAACAATCACACAAACCGAGCAGGCTTCATAAATGAGTACCTCTGCTGTTCTCTGGCTTTGTTTCAGTAAACTTGCCAGTTCCACGTCTGCTTTGTGCTTCTCTGCTCCTCTGGCTCTCTCTGTCGCTTCTCTCTCTCTACCTCTGCGCTTCCTCTCTCTTCTTACTCTCGTAATGTGTGATCACGTAGTTCTTTGAAATAAAATAGGAATCTCTCTCTGTCTCTGTCGCTGTCGCTCTTCTCCCTCCTCTTCTTCGCTTGTCTATACTCATCTCTCTCTCTTCCTTTCTTCTCGTAAACCTCTCTCTTGCTCTCTCTCTCTTCGTTCTGCTTTCTCTTGCGCTGCTTGTGCGTTAAAGTTCAGGTAAACCCTGGCGTGACACCTGCGCTTGTTAGCTTGACTTTGCCGTTTTAAAAGTGTTGGTACGGGTGGACACTGACGTATGTTACTTTTGCCGTGAAGTGTAGGGATACCGGTGGACACCTGACGCTATGTTACTTTTGCCGTAAAGTGTAGGATACCGGGTGGACACCTGACGCTATGTTACTTTTGCCGTAAAGTGTAGGATACCCGGTGGACACCTGACGCTATGTTACTTTTGCCGTAAAGTGTAGGATACCCGGTGGACACCTGACGCTATGTTACTTTCGCCGTAAAGTGTAGGATACCGGTGGACACCTGACGCTATGTTACTTTCGCCGTAAAGTGTAGGATACCCGGTGGACACCTGACGCTATGTTACTTTCGCCGTAAAGTGTAGGATACCCGGTGGACACCTAACGCTATGTTACTTTTGCCGTAAAGTGTAGGATACTGGGTGGACACCTAACGCTATGTTACTTTTGCCGTAAAGTGTAGGATACCCGGTGGACACCTGACACTATGTTACTTTTGCCGTAAAGTGTAGGATACCCGGTGGACACCTGACGCTATGTAGAACATCCGTGGACACCTAGCATCCTGTTTTTTCTTCTGTGTGACCTGTAGACCTTCCATGCACACCTAGCGTCATGTTTTGTCTTCTCCTGTAGACCATCCGTGCACACCTAGCATCCTGTTTTTTCTTCTGTGTGACCTGTAGACCTTCCATGCACACCTAGCGTCATGTTTTGTCTTCCCCTGTAGACCATCCGTGCACACCTAGCATCCTGTTTTTTCTTCTGTGTGACCTGTAGACCTTCCATGCACACCTAGCGTCATGTTTTGTCTTCTCCTGTGGACCATCCGTGCACACCTAGCATCCTGTTTTTTCTTCTCCTGTAGAGTACAAGTTGGTATCCATGATACCTTCGCCGTGATGTGTAGGATATCTGTGATGTGTAGGATATCCGTGATGTGTAGGATATCCATGATGTGTAGGATATCCGTGATGTGTAGGGTATCCGTGATGTGTAGGATATCGTGCACTCCCTGCAACATGTTGTTAATTAATCCGTGATGTGTAGGATATCGTGCACTCCCTGCAACATGTTAATTAATCCGTGATGTGTAGGATATCCGTGCACTCCCTGCAACATGTTAATTAATCCGTGATGTGTATGACATCTGTGCGCACGTGGCATCATGTTACTTTCGCCGTAAGGTGTAGGATACCCTGTGCACACCTGACATTGTTACTTTCTCCGTAAAGTTTAGGATACCCGGTGGACACCTGACGCTATGTTACATTGGTCGTAAAGTGTAGGATACCCGGTGCACACCTGACGCTATGTTACTTTTGCCGTAAAGTGTAGGATACCCGGTGGACACCTGACGCTATGTTACTTTTGCCGTAAAGTGTAGGATACCGGGTGGACACCTGACGCTATATTACTTTTGCCGTAAAGTGTAGGATACCGGGTGGACACCTGACGCTATGTTACTTTTGCCGTAAAGTGTAGGATACCGGGTGGACACCTGACGCTATGTTACTTTTGCCGTAAAGTGTAGGATCCCCGGTGGACACCTGACGCTATGTTACTTTTGCCGTAAAGTGTAGGATACCGGGTGGACACCTGACGCTATGTTAATTTTGCCGTAAAGTGTAGGATACCGGGTGGACACCTGACGCTATGTTACTTTTGCCGTAAAGTGTAGGATACCGGGGGACACCTGACGCTGTGTTACTTTTGCCGTAAAATGTAGGATACCCGGTGGACACCTGACGCTATGTTACTTTTGCCGTAAAGTGTAGGATACCCGGTGGACACCTGACGCTATGTTACTTTTGCCGTAAAGTGTAGGATACCGGGTGGACACCTGACGCTATGTTACTTTCGCCGTTAAGTGTAGGATACCCGGTGGACACCTGACGCTATGTTACTTTCGCCGTAAAGTTAGGATACCGGGTGGACACCTGACGCTATGTTACTTTTGCCGTAAAGTGTAGGATACCCGGTGGACACCTGACGCTATGTTACTTT
>CM031613.1:79625241-79640241 GCA_018398815.1 Conus ventricosus | reverse complement strand
GTCAGTGGGGCACTAGGGGAGGGAACTCGGTGGCAGTCAGTGGGGCACTAGGGGAGGGAACTCGGTGGCAGTCAGTGGGGGCACTAGGGGAGGGAACTCGGTGGCAGTCGGTGGGGGCACTAGGGGAGGGAACTCGGTGGCAGTCAGTGGGGGCACTAGGGGAGGGAATGCGGGGCTGCTGCTCTGTTTCTCATTCCTGCCGATGTGTGATCATTTCGTGCAGAGATTTCACGCACGCTCAATTTTTTCTTATACAAATTGTATTTTATTTGTTTTCCCTCAAAGTCGAATATCATTTTCTCTTTCTCTCTCTCTTTTGGGTTTGTACCCTCCCCATTGCCCTCCCCCCCCCCCCCCTTCTCACTCCCCAGCCTCCCTTTTACACTAAAAGATGTAACTGTCAAACCATGTGTTTGTTCCACAACTTCCAAAACTTCCACAACGCCATGTATTTGTTCTTCTCTTCCCCTTTGACCATACTGGATTTGCGATATGGAATGGGATGTTGAAGGACCTATAAAATGCGCATTTGTATCACACTTAGCAATGATCATGGTCTTCAGAATTCGTGTGGAACGATCGTCTTTTTAGCTCCTTGCTTATTACATAGCAGCGCCATCATGGCCATGACCCTTTTCACCCTGTCTCCAGCGTCAGCTTTAGAACTGCCTCCTCTCCTCCTCCCCCCCCCCTTTTTCTTTCTTTCTTTCTTTCTTTTTCATAGATCAGTTCTTCTTTAGCATGTAAACAAGACTAAGACAAAAGTTAGATTGCCTCAGTGGGGTGAGCAGTCTGGGTGCATTGGTTGACAACACTCTGTTTCAACAACTCTCTAACCTTGCTTTAGTCGTACCTTCCACGTCGAGCGGCGAGAAGAATCGGTTCCTTCCGTGCCTATCTTCATGAAGAAGCTGTCTCTACTTTGATGCGTTCCTTTGTCCAGTGTCCACTAGATAACGGACAATCTGTTCTAGTCCGGGGGATCTAGCATCAGTAAAATCCAGAACTGGGCTGCACGACGTGTTTTGGGATCCTCTTACCATGCTCTATGTTCACCTGTCTCTTTCGTTTCCCCTTCTCCGGTCGCACGTTGAACAAGAGATATATTCCAGTCTCTCTGTCTGATGTTTCAAATCGCTTGAAGACCAGGCTCCAGCGTGTCACTCTGAACCCTGCAGTCCGTCCACACCTCTTCATTTTCAATCTGCTGCTGACATCCACATCTACAAACTCCCTTCTTTTAGGCCAAAGCCATGCAGCCAGTGTTTTTGCTCTGTGACAACCACATGTAGGCCTACACGTTTCCATCTTTTGGGCCTAAATCTTACGACCAACGTTTTCCATTGATACCAGGTCCCTCCGTCAGTAACCCCTCCTTTCTCTGTTCGCCAAGCAGACCTGACACACGTTTACAACTTCCCAAAGACGTTTCTTCAAAGAAGCGTTCTGACCCTTACCCACCACCCTTGTGTTTGAGTTCACGACTTCTCTGACGGTCGGGGCATGGAATGTGTGTGTGTGTGTGTGTGTGGTGTGTGTGTGTGTGTGTGTGTCTGTGTCTGTGTCTGTGTGTCTGTGTCTGTGTGTGTCTGTGCGCGCGTGCGTGCGTGCGTGAGCATTTGAAAACGTGTGTGCTGAGCGCCGTTGTTGACAAGTTTTGTTAGATCGTCTTGTCATAAATGTCGTGATGCACTCAGCATATAGCGGCAGCAGCAGCGGCAATAGCAGCAGCAGCAGCAGTAGTAGTAGTAGTAGTAGTAAGAGTAGTGACGAAGCACCACCGCAATAGCAGTATTAGAAATAGCAGTACTCGTTGTAAGCATGAAATAATACCAATAATTGCGATACGTATAATGTTGCCAATAACTACTGCCACTGCTGTAATTTTCAATTTTTTTCGTGTCACTTAATGCTGTGACCTCACGGTCAAATCCGCTTGTTTTTTTCCCACTTATCCTCTTCCTGATCCCCCCCCCCCCCGCCCCTCCTTTCCCCCACCCTTGCTCCATCCTCCCGCTCTCTCCTTCTTCGGCTGTCTTTCTGGTTTTTGATTAAACCGTGCTAATTAGGAAACATGTTAGGTCGGCTTCTTTTCCTTTAATTAGGAAACGTTAGGTCTTCTCTTTCCTTTAATTGGGAAGCATATGTTAGGTCTTCTTTTTCCATTAATACGAAACATGCTAGGTCTTCTTTTTCCTTTGATTAGGAAACATGTAGGTCTTCTTTTTTCCTTTAATTAGAAACATGCTAGGTCTTCTTTTTCCTTTAATTAGAAAACATGTTAGGCCTGCTTTTTCCCTTTAATTAGAAAACATGTTAGGTCGGCTTCTTTTTTCCTTTAATTAGAAACGTTAGGTCTTCTCTTTCCTTTAATTGGAAGCATATGTTAGGTCTTCTTTTTCCTTTAATTACGAAACATGCTAGTCTTCTTTTTCCTTTGATTAGGAAACATGTTAGGTCTTCTTTTTCCTTTGATAGGAAACATGCTAGGTCTTCTTCTTTTTCCTTTAATTTAGGAAACATGTTAGGTCTGCTTTTTCCTTTGATTAGGAAACATGTTAGGTCTGCTTTTTCCTTTAATTAGGAAACATGTTAGGTCTGCTTCTTTTTCCTTTAATTAGGAAACATGTTAGGCCTTCTTTTTCCTTTAATTAGGAAACATGCTAGTCTTCTTCTTTTTCCTTTAATTAGGAAACATGTCAGGTCTTCTTATTCCTTTAATTAGGAAACATGCTAGGTCTGCTTCTTTTTCCTTTAATAGGAAACATGTTAGGTCTGCCTTTTCCTTTAATTAGGAAACATGTTTGGTCTGCTCTTTTTCCTTTAATTAGGAAACATGTTAGGTCTGTTTTTTTCCTTTAATTAGGAAACTGTTAGGTCTGCTTTTTCCTTTAATTAGAAAACATGTAGGCCTGCTTTTTCCTTTAATTAGGAAACATGTTAGGTCTGCTTCTTTTTCCTTAATTAGGAAACATGCTAGGTCTGCTTTTTCCTTTAATTTAGGAAACATGTTTGGTGTGCTTCTTTTTCCTTAAAATTAGGAAACATGTTAGGTCTGATTCTTTTTCCTTTAATTAGGAAACATGTTAGGTCTGCTTCTTTTTCCTTAATTAGGAAACATGTTAGGTCTGCTTTTTCCTTTGATTAGGAAACATGTTAGGTCTGCTTTTTCCTTTAATTAGGAAACATGTTAGGTCTGCTTCTTTTCCTTTAATTAGGAAACATGTTAGGTCTTCTTTTTCCTTTAATTAGGAAACATGCTAGGTCTTCTTCTTTTTCCTTTAATTAGGAAACATGTCAGGTCTTCTTATTCCTTTAATTAGGAAACATGCTAGGTCTGCTTCTTTTTCCTTTAATTAGGAAACATGTTAGGTCTGCCTTTTCCTTTAATTAGGAAACATGTTTGGTCTGCTTCTTTTCCTTTAATTAGGAAACATGTTAGGTCTGTTTTTTTCCTTTAATTAGGAAACATGTTAGGTCTGCTTTTTCCTTAATTAGAAAACATGTTAGGCCTGCTTTTTCCTTTAATTAGAAACATGTTAGGTCTGCTTCTTTTTTCCTTTAATTAGGAAACATGCTAGGTCTGCTTTTTCCTTTAATTAGGAAAACATGTTTGGTGTGCTTCTTTTTCCTTAAATTAGGAAACATGTTAGGTCTGATTCTTTTTCCTTTAATTAGGAAACATGTTAGGTCTGCTTCTTTTTCCTTTAATTAGGAAACATGCTAGGTCTGCTTTTTCCTTTAATTAGGAAACATGTTTGGTGTGCTTCTTTTTCCTTTAATTAGGAAACATGTTAGGTCTGATTCTTTTTCCTTTAATTAGGAAACATGTTTGGTCTGCTTCTTTTTCCTTTAATTTGGAAACATGTTAGGTCTGCTTTTTCCTTTAATTAGGAAACATGTTAGATCTGCTTTTTTCCTTTAATTAGGAAACATGTTAGGTCTTCTTTTCCCTTTAATTAGGAAACATGTTAGGTCGGTTTCCTTTCCCTTTAATTAGGAAACATGTTAGGCCTGCTTCTTTTTCTCTTCTTTTCACAGAATGTAAAGTGGGTATGGCGTATGAAAGTTATTCAACAGTGTCAACAAGCATTATATAAACGCTGTGCATTCAACAAAATATTAGGGTCGATTTCACAATGAAATTAAAAGTAATTTGAGCCATTAAAAGTAATTTGAGCATTTCTGTTCGTTTGATGAGCTTAAAATTCGATTCTGACAGGGTGTCATATGGTGTACATGAAACGGGGTTTGAAGGAAGGGCAGTAAAGATAGAGTGTGAGCACACTCTGACAGGTGTACACTGCCTTTTCACTGGTTGTTCCGTGCGGTCCGCAGGCAACGTCTTCTTTACAAAATGTAACTGTCTTCAAGGGAAAGACTATTCCTGTTTTTTTGTCTTTCTTTATGATTGTGGTGTGCTGACATTTGACAGTGCATTGTATGCTACTCACTATTTAACTCAAGTGGTATTTATGCTTAATTTGCTTGTTGAAGTGACTATATGTTTTACAAGCAAACAACTACTTGATGTTGATGTAATACATATTTATTCTTTGCTTTATTCTTTGGTAAACAATGGAAAAATCATCATGTACTATTTATGTCTAACTTGCTTGTGAAGGTGAATATATATGTATGTGTCATGAGCAAATAACTCTTTAGAAATATGTATATACACATGTTTTGATTGTGCAGTGAGACAAACCTATTGTTTTCATTAGTTCATTTTCAACAATGGAAAATGTTTCACTTTTCAATGGACTATAACATTACATGTGGGAAAAAAAACTATGTTTAAACTATGTTCATTTTGTTTACATGTCTATTGAGAAACATTTACACTTAGAAATATTCTCATTTTCATGAGGGTTTTGTAGCATATGATGTGAGACAAAGATCAAGGGAAAAAATGTGCTTCACATCTTAATATATAAACACAATTTGTACTTTGAATTGTTAATATCCCTAGTTGTTTTGTACGTGTAATTTGTGAAATGTAATTTGTGACATGTGGTGATCAATTATGAATTTTTTTTATATAGAAAGACTGAAAGTTTGAAATATGCTATTTATGGTGGATCATGATGATTGATTCTATACGTTGATTATTAATTTGGTGAATCATGTGTGATGGTTACACATTTTGAGATTCATGGCTGAAGATGTGTTTTAAGTGAAGTTGTATATCCTTTAAAAAAATGTTTTCTGGAGAAAATCTTTTCACCCCAGGATGGGGGGTGTCATGTGACGTAGCCTCACATCAAGGCATGTGACGCTCCATCACATGTAGTTTAGTGATATGAATCATTTCCCCATGCCACAACTAAAAAGGAAGAATATTCATGTGGCTTGACTAGTGCAGCGGGCGTCCCCAAATAATGGTGAGAATGACTCATTAAAGAAAGAAGGGTGGTCATTGGGTGAAAGTGGCCACTGAGAGATAGTTTAATAAGGGCTGGTAAGGTGCTGGTCATGTGTTTTGAACACTGAGTATGCACTCACTAGGAGGAGGGAGGAAAGAATCAGTTTTAGCCAGCAGATGGCCTAGAGACTCGAACCTGTCAGGACGCTGGTCCTCACTGCTGACCAGTCATTACCAGGTGAGCCATAGATAATTGGGGAAAGCTACAGGGGAAAACCTAAAGAAAAGAGAAAGAAAGAATTCATAATTGACTTGGGAAACAGGTTACTTACACGAACCTTATTCGTGTTTCAGCCCTTCACCTTCGCCTTCACCTTTCACCCGTGAGGTGGTTAAAGACGGCCATGGTGTGGGGAACACACCGGTAGTTCAGCCCGGCAATTAACGACTCCAGGGAGAGGAGTTGGAACTCATCATCTCTCCAGTGACAGAAGTCGAGGGAGAGGAGTCGGAACTCATATCTCCAGTGACGGGAGAATTCAAGGGGGCGATACGATGTCTGAGAGAGACAGGGAATCATGACAGTATGGAGTCTTATATCTGATGCAGGCATGGCATCAATGATTACAGGAGTTATTTATTCTCCTGGTCTGAATTTTGGGTTAATGTAATGTGAAGGCCATGACTTTAAGAATCTTGAATGAATTAGTTTATCTCGCAGTGTAAAGAGAGATACATGTATAAAATCTGTTTATAAATTGTTTGATGTGATTTTGTAAAGTGTTTTTCCCGAAGGAGAGGGGGAGAAGAAAAAACATTCGGTAGTGCGCCTTTTGGTTGATTGGAAAGATTGCGTGTGCGTATGGAGTAAATGCTGTCATGAATGCATGTGTGCAAAAGTGACAGTGTGACACACAAGATATCACTTACCCGTAGGTCAGACATCCGCTGAGTCGTAGCCACGAGACCCTCTTCTTCTATTGTCTCATTGTTAATTCATTTATCCATCAGCTCCAAATCATGCATAGTGTGGTCTCGAAACATAGGGGATGTGGTGTAGCGTATATGGACTAGTCCGCACGCAGTGACGCCTCCTTGATGAAACTGAAACTCTGTGTGTGTGTGTGTGCGCGCGCGCGCGCGCGCATGTGTGTGCGTGCGTGCGCACGCGCATGTGTGTGTGTGTGTGTGTGTGTGTGTGTGTGTTGAATACAGAGCTTTCAACTTCTAACGTGGGAGGGGCGGATGTACACACACACACACACACACACCACACACACACACACACACACACAAACGAGAGAGAAGAGAGAGAGAGAGAGGAGAGAGAGAGAGAGAGAGAGAGGAGAGAGAGAGAGAGAGAGAGAGAGAGAGAGATTTATTTTTACAACTCAACACTTCAAAAGAGACAAGAAACTATAAACATGGACCTATTACAGCTTAGTGTTGTTATTTCACGAGAAGAAAGGGAACTTTTCCATAGCAAGCGTCTACGTAGGAAGACTAGTAGATATCGCTCACAAAAATCTCCAGTTCAGAATGTTTTGGTGAAGTGCAAGAGAAAATGTTCTTGTCAGTTGTCTGTAAGGAGACGGTTACTATTGCCTTTTTCCCCGAGCCAGTGGTCATTTATGTTTGAGGGTCTGTGGTGTTGTTGTTCTTGTTGTTGTTGTGGTCGTCGTCGTCGTCGTCGTCGTACCCTGGCTAAAAGACTCCAGAGATCATCCGAACAGCTGAGGCACTTGAAGACTATGGTACAAATGGGATGAGAACATTACGTGTGTGACCGTTCTTGATTACCCTACCACATGGGCAGCCACACTCCGACTTCGGTGGATTTGGGAGACTGATAATGTTATGCTAGGAGCTTGTCACGACTGAAGACAATCCCCGGCATAACTGTGCAGAGCATAAGAACATTTTGATGTAGCCTTGGTGTTCTAGCCTATGAAGTTTGCCGAACAAGTTCAGAGATTCTCCTATCCTGGTGTAAGTGTATCTCTGATGATGTTTTCACCCTTGAAACGCCGGTCGATAGTATGCGCGCACACACGCTTACGCGTGCACAGAAACAATTGCGCGCACGCACGCACGCACGCACGCACGCACGCACGCACGCACGCACCACACACACACACACCACACACACACACACACACACAAAATGCCCCCGTAATGTAATGCATGTATGCACACGTACATACTACAAACAAGGGCTCACACATTTCACATACACATGTGTATGCACACACGTAGGCTCACACACACAAGGGCTTTTCACTATCATCATGACGTTTGAGACGTAACCAATACAATAACAGATACAAGTTCCAGACTGGTTTTATTTCTTATCGTTTATTTTGCCATCACATTATCCTGATCAGTATGCCGGAATTGCGTATTGGTCAAATGAAAGGGAATAAAGATAATTAGGTAAATTAACAAAACTTGAAATGAATTCAAATAAAGTAAAGGAAGCGAACAAAATTCAATCACTGCTGGCGCAAAGAGTACAACCATGTCCTAAAGCATTACTCATTGTTTCAGAGCAGTACAACCATGTCCTAAAGCATTACTCAGTGTTTCAGAGCAGGAAACAAACATTCATCAGAAACAATGAACACACACACACACACACACACACACACACACCACACACACACCCAACACACGAACACTCGCACACACACGCCCATACACAAACACACATATAAACACACACATATACAAACGCGCGCGCGCGCGCGACACACACACACACACACACACACACACACACACACACACACACACACACATTGTTTTCAGTTTCATACTCTCTCTCTCTCTCTCACTCACCACACACACACACACACACACACACACACACACCACACCACACACACCACACACACACACACACACACACACACACACACACACACACACGTTTTCAGTTTCGTACTCTCTCTCTCTCTCTCTCTCTCTCTCTCTCTCTCTTCTCTCTCTCTCACATACTGACTGACTGAAACCAATTTATTGTCAGATTAACTCAAGGTTGTACTGACAACACACACACACACACACACACACACCACACACACACACACACACACACACACACCCGCGCGCGCGCACACACACACACCACACACAACACACACACACACAACACACACACACATGTTTTCAGTACCCATATGTTGCTAAGAGCCAGTGAACTGCACGGCGGAGACGGGTCGGGGCTGGGGTAGGCGGGTGGGTGGGGATGGGGAGGGGGAAAGAGGTATCAAGACTGTTACTTTATCAAAACAAAGACAAGCCATAACAAAGAACTCCAAAAGAATATAGTAGTTACCATTGTTTACTGCTGTGCTTTCAATCCACAAAGTGACATATAATGGCACACCCCGACACCACTTTGCGTGTATTAGTACACCTGCACTTTTAAAAATGCTTTGAAACATGCCTTTGCTTACGTTTGGGAGTTTGATTTAGAGCCGATTTCAATGGTTTCGACATAAAAAAAGTTGAGGGGTGGGGGTGGGGGAGCGCGGGGGTGGGGTGGGGGGTGGGGGCAACGCTCTATAGTTTCAAGCCAATTTACCAGCCAATACCAAGAGTATCTATACAGAGAAAGAGAGAGGAAAGTGTACTACATGAATCAAAGTTGTGTGAAAAATAAAAAACAAAAATAATAACAACCAACCAACAACAAACCATTAACAATACTTGAAATAACAGATGTAAACGTGTCGAAAAGGAAAGTTGAAATAACGATGTAAACGTGTCGAAAAGGAAAGTTGAAATAACAGATGTAAACGTGTCGAAAAGGAAAGTTGAAATAACAGATGTAAACGTGTCGAAAAGGAAAGTTGAAATAACAGATGTAAACGTGTCGAAAATGAAAGTTTTGGAATTCAAAAACAGACAATGCTGCAACTCCAACTCTTCAATTTCCTTGAAGAAAAATGGACTGAGAATGATGTGTTTTTTTTCTTCTTTTTTCTCCTTTTTTTTAAAACAAAAATCAAGTTTTCCCATAATATCACAAACCGAAAAGCTGAAAAGCAATATAAAATTTTTCAGTGGTTGTTTCAACTGTGCATATTTTTAGATACATTTTCGACTGAAGCAGATTAAAAAAAATCTGTTTTGGGTAACTTTAAAACGACTGATCCAGATTTCATTGTTGTATTTTGAAACCATGTTAAAAAACATGAATAACAAAAAAAAAAAAAATTGACAGAAAAGTTGTTTTTTTTTCCAGAATAACTCGTTTATTTAATTCGCCCAACACAAACCACTTTGATAGCATTACGTATTAAATGTTCAACCAGTAAGGCAGCTATGGCGGTATCATGGCATTCTATGAAGATACTGATAAAGCAAGAACCGCAAGCTGAATGTAAACAGACGTAAAGTAGGATATACTTTAAATAAAGGAGAAGCCTGTGGTCAAATCTTCGGAACGTTTGTGGACGGGGCTGAGTGTTATGAGTTCGAACCTTTCATGCCATTTGATTTCTTCCGCTTGAGAACCCTCTCTGTCCACCCAGCCGTAAATAGAAACCTGATTTAATTCAGGCGTCGTCTTCTTCTTCTTCGTTCGCTCAGACAGGAACCCCAGAGGCACTGACGAAGGCTGCTGTAAGGCGGAGGCCCTCCAGTGATCCATAAAGCTTTTCCCTCATCGGTGAGTTGACAGGCCAGGTCTCTGCCCTTAGCTTTTCATGTGTGGGACAGTCCTGCAGGAAGTGTTCCACTGTCACTGGGGCTGGACCGCATGGACAACTCGAAGACTGGCCAATGTGGAATTTTGTGAACATGCGATGTCTCAGTCTGCAGTGCCCTGTCCTCTGTCTCACAATGCTCACTTGGTCTGATCTGGGCAAGCAGGTAGTATGCACCCTCTTGTTGAAGTCTGGGTGCTGCTCAAGTCATCTTCTGTCCTGCGTCTCCTTGATAATGTTCTTGGCTTCCTCAAAGGAGACTTCCTGCTCCAGTTGGGGCTGCTGTCCTCCTTCCTTTGCCTGATGGTCGGCTTCCTCATTGCCATACATGTTGCAGGTGAGGGTATCCACTGGATGACGGTATTCTCGGTGGACTGCTGCAAAATACCCAGGGTAGAGACTAGGGAGCTGAGTTCCTGGTTAAGAGGATTTTTAACAGCCTGCAGTACTGATTTAATTCAGGCAAGGTTCAAAACAGCGGAAGGAAAAGGATGGGCCCCGCCTTCCATTATGCTGTGCTCTGGACGCAGTGAATCTCTGACAGGTTAATGCCCATACGGCCATTAGGAGGTGGGACTTTAACCTTAAGCATACGGCCATTAGGCGGTGGGACATTAACCTTGTGCTGTGAAGTTATAATGAAAGTATTGTTGCGATTAAATACCCGTTCATGGGTTTTGAGGTTGACGTGATGGGTGTTGGGTGTTCTGGAATCTCCCACATCCCTTTGTGATGAGTCATAAGCAACGGGGTAGAGGTGTTGTAACCAGCCTAGATTTTATTGACCCAGGATTTCCGTAGTCTAATTTCGGGAAATCCACGGCCCTCTCCGCTGTATCTTGAAACAAAAAGTGTTGGACAAGGCGTCATACGGAGAGATGCGTGCCCTAATTAGGTCAACCAACAACTCCTAAGACGGTTCCCTTCTGCCAGAGAATGTCTTTACTTCGCTTTCATGACATGGTCGTGTATCTTCATCCCCCTGTTGAAGACGCGGGGTGTTTGGATCTTCACTGCCAAACGGACAGACGTGGAGTTCCGTGATGAGGTGTACATCAACAGGAAAGTTTACAGCCAATGAAACATGTGTACATTTTGTTTGTTTGAGTAATCATTGTTTCTAGAGAAAAAAAAATCTGCAATTTAGATTTGCAAGCTTTAGACTTGGCAAACAGTACAAACAAATCATGGCTGTTCTCATTCATCAGCATTTCAAAAGTCTAGAATCTTCTGGCTCTTCATTCCTTGCTCTCGTGGTCACAACAGTTTCGCTTTGTTCTTCATAGATATGTGGAGGTCATCAGATATTCCAAATCAACCCAGGTCATGGGGTCTGTCTTTTGAGGGACATGGTGCTGACCTTTGGAGGAGACTCTCGCTCCCACCGGCTGCACGACTTAGCAATATTGTCGTCAGTACGAGGGCTCAGTACGTCGTGTCCCGCGCATGTTTGGTCAGAACAGACACCTGCGAACACCAACCAAGTGATTCGGTGGCAGTGCAGTGTCTCCTGCGGTGGGTTGCCTCGTGACTGCTGGTATCGATCGCTCCATGCGGCTTGTTAGGGTGTGGGGGCTGCAAAGGCACAAACCTGGATGTAGGTGTAAAGGGGCCGGAATAGCTCAGTGGCAGAGCGCCGGACTCGTGATCTTGGTGATCCCAGGGTTGCGGGTTTCGAATCGCCGCCGGGCCGTTTCGGTACAGGGGGACTTCCCCTCGGATTTAACATTGGTTTTGACTCTATGTCCTAAACGGTCCTTCAAATAAGACTATTGACTGGATGACACGGAAAACGACTGAATGAAGTGCCGGCAGGCAGCTCTTCAGTCGGCTCTACCCAGGTAGGCAGCCTCTTGCATTTGTTTCGCCGGTGTCCAGCCGATCTGTTTGTCTCCCCTGGTGTACGTTATGGCCGCAACCGGCCGCACATGCTGCGTTACTTTCCCTCACACACTGCGACCTTGGTATAAGTCAGGCTGGCCAAAATATATGGGTATCCCTGAGAGGTGTCCAATGAAATCTTAGCAGTAGTATGGGGTGAGGGAAACGATTCGTTCACACCGACTGGGGTGAACTGACCGCATTCTATTGATTTCTCAAAAACATTCGAATACTAGGAGTAGTTTTGGTTTGGAAAATGCAAAAGCAAGAGGGTTTTAAACCTAAAGGAAAGGGTGGTTTGTAAAGCGCTCAGAACCTGGTCTCAAACAGAGGACAGGGGCTATATCAGTACCCCTGGCAAAATACTTCAGTCGTTGAATCATTACTTTAAAATTAAATTAGCAATTGGACACATAAATCATAAACATGAAACTGCTCGGTCAATAATGCAAAGAGACATGGAATTAACATCACATTGGTCAAAAAGTAGATTTCACAGTAACAATCCTGAACCACTGGCAATTTCACAGTAACAATCCTGAACCACTGGCAATTTCACAGTAACAATCCTGAACCACTGGCAATTTCACAGTAACAATCCTGAACCACTGGCAATTTCAGCTCTACATCACACAAGACTTAATTCAAACATTTCCAACCACAACTCCAGACCAATAACAATCATACTTAAGTTTCTAAATTCAAAAAGATTTTTAAGTTCCACAGTTTTTAAATCCCAGAGGATTGAAAAATGAAAATAAACAGCACATACCTGAGGATAATAAGACTGACTCTCAGCTTTGAAAAAAACAACAAACACAATTGAAAATCTGTATTTCTTACTCAAACGAGAACGAGAGAGAGAGAGAGAGAGAGAGAGAGAGAGAGAGAGAGAGAGAGAGAGAGAGAGAGAGAGAGAGAGAGAGGGGATGGGAGAGAGGGGACAGTGAGGAGCGTGGGGGTTGGGAGGGTGGATGGAAGAGAAACAAAGAAGGAAGCCTGACGCAGAGAAATAGAAAGAAAACGTGAAAAACAATGGGACATAAGGAAACGGATTACAAAACCTTTCTGGGATCTTCATGGCAATAGGACAATTAATTAAACAAATTTCAGCAGGATCCGAAAACTTTCGTTGATATCTCCATGGGAATAGCACGATGAACTTGACAGTTCAGCGGGATTAAAATAACAAACCTTCATAGATGATATATCTTCATGTGAATAGCTCAATTAATTTGATATTTCAGTAAAATTATTAAAAAAAAGGTAAAAATCTTCATGATTAACAAACCAGTGGGATAAAATAACAAACCTTCATAGATATCTTCATGGGAAAAGCTCAGTAATTGACATTTTAGCGGAATTTAAAAAAAAAAACAACAACCTTTGTAGAAATCTTCATGGGAATAGCTCAAGTAATTGACATTTCTGCGTCTTTCAAAAACCTTCAAAACTACCTTCATGTAACAGCAGGATTTAACTGAATGAACATACTAAACATTTTCAGAAAGATCGGCCCAGAAGTTTTGTCTGGAGCGAGTGGAACACATTTTGACCACGGACAGACACACAGACAGACACACAGACAGACAGCATTTATTTTTGTTCCCATTGCAAAGTACTCCTTGTTCTGTAAGAACGGGGAGTACAAAAAAGACCCCCTTCAACGAAATCCCAAGGGCATAGTACAATCAATCTGACATTTCAACAGGTAAACAACAGCCAGTGCTGTGGTGGAAAAACTCGTGTTGGCCTGAGACGATAACTTCCCTTTGATTGTTGTAAATGGAGCTGCCACTGAATGACCATCGATACAGCTCTGTGTGTGGTGTGGTGTGTGTGTGTGTGTGAGGGGGAGGGGGGGGAGGGGGGGAGGGAACGAGGTTCGGGGTGGGGGTGGGGGGAGGTAACGGAATAAACATCACGAGAGTAATGGCACCAAGGCAATTCACGAAAACTAAAGAGCATGTCTTTAAACAAAAAAAGCACAAAGCAAAGAAGAGAATCAAACATGAGGCATCGAGTGATTTATTTGCCAATCAACACCATTGTATATATCAAGATACATGAGGCATCGAGTGATTTATTTGCCAATCAAACCATTGTATATATCAAGACTAATCAACATGGCACCATGTCAGCGTAAACCATCAGCTCATAATACACACCTGAAGAATGCTTGTATCGCAAGATGAAAGATGGACAAATAACGTATGCCTTCTTGGGCATTTTGAAGTTCTGCAAATTTTATCCTGGAGTATTTAAGGGTTTTGCTTGTTTGTTTTCAATATGAGCCATTTACCATAGAACATCACGCAAGGTTTGTTTGTTTTTCCTTCCCGGACTAGCACGACAACATTGACGTTAATGATTGTACAAATGTTTTTATGTCACAGTAGGCAAAATCAATTGCTATTGTTTAAAAAACAAACAAAGACCCCAAATATTCTCTATTTCTTTTTGTCTTTCTTTCGCGCGCGCACACGCACGCACGCACGCACGCACGCACGCACGCACGCACGCACGCACGCACGCACCGCACACACACACACACACACAACACACACACACACACACACACACACGCACGCACGCGTACACGTGCGCTTGTGATTTTTGCCCTGATGAGGAATCTCATGCCAAACGGATATGCTTTCTCTCTGGGCATTCACACAGTGGCCCATCACTTCTCTGGGCATTCACACAGTGGGCCCATCACTTCTCTGGCATTCACACAGTGGCCCATCACTTCTCTTGGCATTCCACAGTGGCCCTCACTTCTCTGGGCATTCACACAGTGGCACATCACTTCTCTGGGCATTCACACAGTGTCCCATCACTTCTCTGGGCATCACACAGTGACCCATCACTTCTGGGCATTCACACAGTGGCCCATCACTTCTCTGGGCATTCACACAGTGCCCATCACTTCTCTGGCATTCACACAGTGGCCCATCACTTCTCTGGGCATTCACACAGTGGCCCATCACTTCTCTGGGCATTCACACAGTGGCCATCACTTCCCTGGGCATTCACACAGTG
>CM031613.1:79600241-79617741 GCA_018398815.1 Conus ventricosus | reverse complement strand
TTCACAAGAAAATGTAGCTTGTTTTGCTCTTTCATGATTTTCTTTTGCTTCTTAGATTGCACCTTTGGTTGGTTTTTTGAAAACTCAACAAACATACTACGGTATTGCACACCAGCCTTTTCTGGGATTGCATTCTTCTTAAAACTGAAAGGCAGAGGAGTCAAATTACCACTTTCCGCGGTCACTGAGGAGAAACCACCAAGTTTCGAAATATCGGTATATGACCAGGAGTTATATGTTAGTGAGTTTCCCTCCCTATGGGAGGATGTCTCCTCCTTGGAGAATATAAGCTTGCTGAAGTGCTCATTTTGAGAAGCATTTATTTATTTTTCCCCCTTCACCTACACATACTGTTAGTTAGGCAGAATCATCTACCACTGCAGATATGAATGCGTATTTCCCCTATTTCTCAATCTAAGACATAAGAGCAAGCTTTGTTTATAATTCATATTCCGTGCAGTCATTGCAACACCAAGCTGCTCTGTAGTTGCTGGAACGGTGCTCGGTACTTATCCTTGGAATTTATTAGTTTGTTGTATTTTAGTCCCTTGCGGATTCATTCCAAGAACTGGCCCTCAGCACTTGTGTCTTAAGAGGATATCTTTTTATATTTTCTACTTTTCACAAGAAAATGTAGCTTGTTTTGCTCTTTCATGATTTTCTTTTGCTTCTTAGATTGCACCTTTGGTTGGTTTTTTGAAAACTCAACAAACATACTACGGTATTGCACACCAGCCTTTTCTGGGATTGCATTCTTCTTAAAACTGAAAAGGCAGAGGAGTCAAATTACCACTTTCCGCGGTCACTGAGGAGAAACCACCAAGTTTCGAAATATCGGTATATGACCAGGAGTTATATGTTAGTGAGTTTCCCTCCCTATGGGAGGATGTCTCCTCCTTGGAGAATATAAGCTTGCTGAAGGCTCATTTTGAGAAGCATTTATTTTATTTTTCCCCCTTCACCCACTCATGCACATACTGTTAGTTAGGCAGAATCATCTACCACTGCAGATATGAATGCGTATTTCCCCCTATTTCTTCAATCTAAGACATAAGAGCAAGCTTTGTTTATAATTCAATATATATAATATATATATATATATATATAGCTGGTAATATATTTTCCGGCTTTTTTTTTTGAGAAAGTGATCAACCATGCGGGAGCAGCTAAAATGATTAAAAGTAAATCTTAAAACCGGGATAACAAACTTGTTTGGAGGCCCTTCCTCCGGGAGCCGGAATAGCTCAGTTGGTAGAGCGCCTGACTTGTAATCTTGGTGATCCTGGGGTTGCGGGGTTCGAACCTCCGCCGGGGCGTTTCGGTACAGGGGGATTTTTCCCTCGGAGTTAACATTGGTTCTGATTCCTTTTCCCATACAGTCCTTCGAATGAGACTATAAACCGAGGTTCCGTGTGTGAACGCATGCATAACATCTTGCGCACACGTAAAATCCCATCACCAACTTTCGGAAGAGTAGGCCAGTTTGGCCGTTGGTATGGATGACATGTTACACATAGCATGCACCCTGCGTGAGAAATGGAAAAGAATGAAGGAAGTAAGGAAAATGAGTGATCGATATTGAACGATACTGACTGGATGACACGGGAAACGACTGAATGAAGC
Source organism: Conus ventricosus (assembly GCA_018398815.1). Taxonomy (NCBI): domain Eukaryota; kingdom Metazoa; phylum Mollusca; class Gastropoda; order Neogastropoda; family Conidae; genus Conus; species Conus ventricosus. The sequence goes on along the minus strand of CM031613.1, from coordinate 79,616,118 downwards.
GCCAGCTGGCAGCTCTTCAGTCGGCACTACCCAGGTAGGCAGCCCGTTGTGTAAACGAGTGTGGATTGTGAAGCGCTTAGAGCTTGGCCTCTAGCCGAGAATAGGCGCTATAATTATAAGTATTCATTATTTATTATATTATTCCTCTCTTCAGATCCCGTTCCAATCCCCTGCTACTGACCTCATATATATATATTATATATATATATATATATAATATATATATATATATATAATATTATTTTGCTCTTTCATGATTTTCTTTTGCTTCTTAGGTGGCACCTTTGGTTGGTTTTTTGAAAACTCAACAAATATACTACAGTATTGCACATCAGCCTTTTTCTGGGATAGCATTCTTCTTAAAACCGAAAAGGCAGAGGAGTTATAAGTTACCACTTTCCGCGGTCACTGAGGAGAAACAATCAGGTTTTGAAATACCAGTATCTGACCAGGAGTTATATGTTAGTGAGTTTCCTCCCCATTGGAGATTGTCTCCCCCTTGGAGACTATAAGCTTGCTGAAGGCTCATTTTGAGAAGCATTTATTATTTCCCATTCACCCACTCAAGCACATACTGTTAGTTAGGCAGAATTATCTACCACTGCAGATATGAATGTTTATCTCCCTTATTTCTTCAGTCTAAGACATAAGAGCAAGCGTTCTTTATAATTGAATATTTCTTGCTGTCATAGCAACACCAAGCTGCTCTGTAAGTTGCTGGAATAGTGCTCGGTACTTATCCTTGGAATTTATTATTTTATTGTTATAATTTAGTCCCTGCGGATTCATTCCAAAAACTGGCCCTCGGCCCTCGACCCACTGACCACAGGGAAAGTCCTGTTGACAGTGGGAAAGACTACAACTTTGGATTCTCTCTTGAGGGCACATAAGACCGTATGGCGAAAGCTTGGCTGTGTCTGGAGTGGCACCGTCTTCATCTGTCCGTGGGCAGGGGTGGTTGGGTCTGTGGGGTGTGCTCGCAGCTGGAGGGTGGTGTTTTTCGCCGGTGGGCTCTGCAGTCATGAAAATACGGGCTGGTACACCCATGGGGATGCTACTTTAAGGCTGTTATGAGCTGCATCCTGTAGTCTAATTTACCTCTGTTCAGGAGCAGTTATGTCCCTTGATATCTTAATGGGTGTCCTGCGCGTGCCTGTACCCATCGTCAACACAGCGCAGGCCTCCAAGGGTGGTACAGGACTGCTCTAAAGGCAGGTGAAGACAGTGCTTCTCTGGGTCCTCCCCAGCACCTTCGGGTGTTTCTTTTTCTTCTTTTATTGTATAATTTAGTCCCTTGCGGATTCATTCCAAAAACTGGCCCTCGGCACTTGTGTGTTAAGAGGTTATCTTTTTATATTTTTTCTACTTTTCACAAGAAAATGTAGCCTGTTTGCTCTTTCATGAGTTTTTTTGCTTCTTTGGTGGCACCTTTGGTTTTTTTTTTTTTTTTGAAAACTCAACAAACATACTACGGTATTGCACACCAGCCTTTTTCTGGGATAGCATTCTTCTTAAAACCGAAAAAGGCAGAGGAGTCAAACGACCACTTTCCGTGGTCACTGAGGAGAAACAATCAGGTTTCAAAACACCGGTATCTGACCATGAGTTATATGTAGTTCAGGAGTTATATGTTAGTGAGTTTCCTCCCCATTGGAGATTGTCTCCCCCCCCCCCCCCCTTGGAGACTATAAGCTTGCTGGAGGCTCATTTTGAGAAGCAATTTATTATTTTCCATTCGCCCACTCAAGTACATACTGTACTTAGGCAGAATTATCTACCACTGCAAATATGAATGTTTATCTCCCCCTATTTCTTCAGTCTAAGACATAAGGGCAAGCTTTGTTTATAATCGAATATATATATATAAATATATATATATATTATATATAATTATATATATTTTTTTTTTTTTTTTTTTTGTTTGTTTAAAATTAAAGAGTTAAAACGAAGTCTAAAATCATCTACAGCGCTGTTTCAAGCTGGGCTCTCGTCAGGATGATTTTAGACTTCGTTTTAACTCTTTTAATTTTAAACAAATGTTGCTCCCCAAGGGGTTGAGCATTTCAATAACCGTTTTAGGCTTAACAGCTACACTTTTCTATCTATCTATCTCTATCTCTCTATCTCTATCTCTCTCTATCTATCTATCTATCTATCTATCTCACCTGAAAAAGAAAGATAAAAAGAAAGAAAGCCGGTTCATGGAATGGTACGCAATCACTAACATTTCAAATTCAATGTACTGGTACGCTATCACTAACATTTCAAATTCATGTAATGGTACGCTATCACTAACATTTCAAATTCATGTAATGGTGTGCTATCACTAACATTTCAAATTCATGTAATGGTACGCTATCACTAACATTTCAAATTCATGTAATGGTGTGCTATCACTAACATTTCAAATTCATGTAATGGTACGCTATCACTAACATTTCAAATTCATGTAATGGTGTGCTATCACTAACATTTCAAATTCATGTAATGGTACGCTATCACTAACATTTAAAATTCATGTACTGGTAACGCTAGCACTAACACTTAAAATTCATGTACTGGTACGCTAGCACTAACATTTCAAATTCATGTACTGGTACGCTAGCACTAACATTTAAAATTCATGTACTGGTACGCTAGCACTAACATTTAAAATTCATGTACTGGTACGCTAGCACTAAACATTTCAAATTCATGTAATGGTACGCTATCACAAACATTTAAAATTCATGTACTGGTACGCTATCACTAACATTTAAATTCATGCACTGGTAGCTAAACTCTAGTCATCTGTACGGCAAACTCGAAAAGGCTGAGCAGACAGCACCCGGCCATACCACGTGATTTCTCTCTTCCGGATTTTAGACAATGGTAAACAATAATGGAAAATATTTAATGTAAACCATAAAATGAATAAACAAATAAATAAATAAGTAAATGAATAAATTAATCAATAAAGCCATTTGGGCAAGAGACACAACAGAATGGATTATTAGCATCTACCTGGGACTACACGTACAGTTTATCACTAACCACCAGAATACGACAAATAAAAGAAAGAAAAAAAAAAAAAGAAAAGAAAAAAAAAAAGAAAGAGGCTGGAAGGTCGAGAAGACAGGTGAGGTAGGGTGATGTAGCTTATAGCCCCGCCGACCGCAAAGGGCCATATCAGGGCTGTAGAAAAAAAGACATGAAAAAAAAGACAGGAGAAGGTCCACAAAGGCCGAAAAAAAACAAACAAAAAACCAGAACACAACGGGGGCCGGAATAGCTCAGTGGTAGAGCACTTGGTGATCCTGGGGTTGCGGGTTCGAATCTCCGCCGGGCCGTTTCAGTACAGTGGGATTTTTCCCTCGGGAGTTAACATTGGTTCTGACTCCATTTCCCATACAGTCCTTCGAATGAGACGATAAACCAAGGTTCCGTGTGTGAACGCACGCAAAACATCTTGCACATACGTCAAATCCCATCGCCAACTTTCGGAAGAGAAAGCCAGTTTGGCCGTTGGTATGGATGACACGTCACACATAGCAAGTTGGAGTATGGCTGCCTTGGCCTTAATGGCGGGCGTTAAAATGGTCATACACACAAAACTCCACTCCCTTTGTTGGGCAGATGGGATTAATCCTTGCCTGTCTATACAGGGAGTATCTGCAAGAGTATCAGCCTGCCTACGGAGAAACAAAAAAAAAAAAAAAGAAAAAGAAAAAAAAAGAAAAAGGAAAAACAACAACAACAACAAACAAAAAAACAAAACAAAACAAACAAACCCAACAACAACAGAGCGCAACAGATGCGAAAGACAAAACAAGCCAACAGAACAAGCGAAACTGGCAGACTCAAATAGAGTGACAGAGAAAGGGACGTTACTAGCACAGAACTTGCAACAGTGGTAGGGGAGCTAACCGCACTAAAAGAACTCTTCCCTTTCTACCGCGAAGGTGTCAGGATGAACATGATGTACACGAAGATGTGTATAAGGTGTCGGTATGAACATGATGTGCACGAAGAAGATGTGTATAAGGTGTCGGTATGAACATGATGTACACGAAGAAGATGTGTATAAGCTGAAGAAAGGCAAAGGCCGGGCAGAGTTGTACTTGCTGGAGAAGATTAGGAAGGTGCGTTTTGTGGACTGGCAGACAGATAAACAAACAAGCAAAAAGAAGAAACAACACCACAAACAACGACAACCCCCCCCCCCCCCCCCCCAAAAGAAAAAAAATCTGTCATTCCGTGAACATCATCTTTATTTTGCAGTCCAGTTGAAGCAATCTGTTCCTCTCTGTTGATTTTAGAGATGATTTTGAAGAGGCAACTTACATCAGTATCAGATCATTGGTTGTCCAGGACAGAAAAAAAAAAACGGCGCTAAAACCACCACCACCACCACAACAACAGTGAAAAGCCTGATAATAAACAGATGTGTTCATGTGCGTGTGTGTGTGCGCGCGCGCGTGGGAGCATGCGAGCGTGCGTGTGTGTGTTCCCTGTGTGTGTGTGTGTGTGTGTGTGTGTGTAAAAAAGAAGGGTGGGAGCATGCGTGCGTGCGCGCGCGTGTGTGTGTGTAAAAAAAGAAGGGTGGATTAGGCATTAGCTGAGTTATAAACACTATGCGTTGTGTCACATAATTCAGCTAGAAAAGAAGCAGTCGGACAATTCACATACCTTTCAGATTAGACATTAACTTTTCATGGTAGTTGGGGTCATTGCGCATGTTCACGAGGCTCAAGGTTCCTAAACATGCCGGCACTTCCGCTTCCCGAAGATCGTCAATTACGGGAACAATGAGCGCCCTCTGGATATAGTACATATGCGCCACGCTCACCAGAAGTTGGAACATGCACCTGGACAGAATCATACACGCTAGTTTTAATAATGGACGAAGGGTCATTGCGCATGTTCACGAGGCTCAAGGTTCCTAAACATGCCGGCACTTCCGCTTCCCGAAGATCGTCAATTACGGGAACAATGAGCGCCCTCTGGATATAGTACATATGCGCCACGCTCACCAGAAGTTGGTACATGCACCTGGACAGAATCATACACGCTAGTTTTAATAATGGACGAAGCCACGATAAGGGTATCAGGTCAGAGCGTTGGCGTATTATGAAAAAAAAATATATATATCGGGACAAGAAACACAAAACGAATAACGTAGAGCAAATATTACTTGTCCTGCATCTAGCGGTACTGCTTCAGCTGATAAACAAAATCAACAAAAGCATGTCATTACAAAATGTTCTACTACTACTACTACTACTACTACTACTACTACTACTACTACTACCACCACCACTATTTGCATTTTCATGATCACGCCATCACTACTGTTACTAGCACTGGTACATCAGTCACATCCTGCGATGATTAAAAAAAGTTACAGTGACGCAAAATGAAAGAATAAACAAATGACAAAACAAACACTCCGCGTTTCGACCTTTTTGGTCCTCTTCAGGCGAGACAATTTTAAGAACATTCAAGACAATGAGAGCGAATCCTGCGGTGTTTAAAGAAAAAAAAAGAGATTAACTGTGCCACCACCAAATGAAAGAATAAACAAATCACAAAACAAACACTACACGTTTCGACCTCTTTGGTCTTCTTCAGGCGAGGCAAAAAACATTCAAAACAATTAAAGTGAATCCCGCACTAATTAAAAAAAAAATCACGTGCCGCCAAATGAAAGAATAAACAGATGACAAAACAAACACTACGCGTTTCGACCTCTTTGGTCTTCTACAGGTGAGACAAATAACATTCAAGAGAATGAGAGCGAAGGACGAACATAGTCACTTATCTCTTTTAAAATGGGCGCACAATGAACATGGGTCCTTTACGCGATGTTCCCTCATCACACCTTTGTACTTTGACATATGAAGGTGCACACCTTTGTACTTTTGACATGTGAAGGTGCGGGTGGAGAACTCATTCTTCACACCTTTGTACTTTGACATATGAAGGTGCACACCTTTGTACTTTGACATGTGAAGGTGCGGGTGGAGAACGCATTCTTCACACCTTTGTACTTTGACATATGAAGGTGCACACCTTTGTACTTTGACATGTGAAGGTGCGGGTGGAGAACTCATTTACTGCCGCTTGTTTCGTGAGGTCTGGTACATACATTTTATTTCAGTGGCACCGAGGGGCGTCTGATTCATTTCGGTCCACGTCATCAACATTTTAGTATTCGTCTGGAAATTGCCAACTCGGTAGGACCACTACTGGGTGATTGCGGTGAAGTGTTATCAGCAAACATGTCACAACTTCACTGTGAACATGATAGCAAGTAGTAGTAGTGGTAGTAGTAGCAGTAGTAGTAGTTGTAGTGATGATAATGATGATAATAATTATTAATTATCATGAAAGGTCCCTCCCAGTACAGATCCTTGATCAATACCAAATTTTCAAAAAGGGAGTAGCTATGATCTTTCGAATCACCTTATAAATAATTCCATCTTGGCAAGGGACATCGAAATTTCAAAACAACTTCTAAATTCACTTTCAGATAACAATCATCCTCTTGAAAGCTACGACCAAACGCATTCCAAACAGCCTGACAATAGCGTCGGCATAGTGCCGCACATAAATACCAGTAGAACATGAAGAAAAAACAACCACTTCTTTTTCTTGTGGATTGTCCACGGGCTCAGATCTGCTCCATCAATTTTGGACCGATCTTCAAATGACCTAGCTAAGGGACTATACTCTGAGGAAAGGAAAAGTGGCCGAATCTGTGGTCTTCAGTGTTGACAACCAGGCCATTCCAATAGTCGCAGAAGAGCCAGTCAAGAGTCTTGGAAGATGGTATGATGATACGCTGAAAGACACACAAAGAGCAAAAGAAACCAAACAGATGTCGGAAGAAGGCTTGGAGACCATTGACCAGTGTGGGCTCCCTGGCAAATACAAGGTCTGGTGTCTGCAGTTCATGCTGATACCAAAGCTCCTATGGCCTCTGATGATATACGACATCTGCACCAGCATAGTGGAGGGAATGGAAGACAAAATCAAGTTCACAAGGAAATGGCTTGGTGTCCCACCCTGTCTGACTGACATAGCGCTGTACTGTCGCCAAGCAAAGCTGAAACTACCACTGAAATCCATCCTGGAAGAAAACAAAGCAGGAAAGATCAGACTTCAAAGCATGCTGGAGGATTCGGGAGACAAGGTGAGTAGTAGTGTTATAGGGTGCTTTGACACCCGGAGCGGATCTCGGCATGGAGCGGCTTCCAGCGGCTCTCGGCATGGAGCGGCTCTCGGGTAAGGAGCGGCTCTCGGCAATGGAGCGGCTCTCGGTAATGGAGCGGCTCTCGGGTAAGGAGCGGCTCTCGGCAATGGAGCGAGGCTCTCGGCAATGGAGCGGCTCTCGGTAATGGAGCGGCTCTCGGTAATGGAGCGGCTCTCGGCAATGGAGCGGCTCTCGGGTGAGGAGCGTCTGCCCGGAATGGAGTGGGGTTGTGTGTGTATTGCTTGGGTGTGTGTGTGTGTGGTGTGTGTGTGTGTGTGTGTGTGTGAGTGAATGTTATCATTGTCCAAACATATATATATAGTGGGTTATATCAATATAAAAGCAGTGTAACAATAAGAAAAATGCTTGTATGTTATTTAACTTTTACATTATTTTTGCTATGAGAGGTTTAAACAAGTAGATAATATGTATGGATTATATGCTTACTGTAAGTAGATGGTCCGTAGACAGTGGTTTGTCGTCAGACGATGAAACGCTGAAACATACAAGCTGTCGCTACCTCGACTATCTTTTTAAAAGTGGTGGGAAAAAAAAAAAAAAATGCTGGAGTTGCTTTTTGAATGGGGATGTTCGGTGAGTTGCCTGCGCCGACAACTGTGCCGTAAAGATAATAATACCCCCACCCCCTCCCTTTTTTCCCGCTCGTTGAATGTCAAGTGCCGGCGTCAGAGCAATGGGATATGACTGATTGCCTCCCGACCTTTTCGTCTATTGTTAGTTTTGCATGGGGAAGAGGGAGGAATGAGAAAAGAGGGGTGGTTATGATTTGGGAAAGAGTGAGAGCGCGTGAAAAACAAGCAAAGAAACAAATGTTCACTGATACAAACCAGGTTTATGTCAGTGTTTGCGTCCTCAGTCATCACGCTACCTTAAGGGTATGCCGTGATGTCCAACAGGCACCACGTGGAGGTTAGACGCTGACCCGCCATGACTAAAGGTGGGGACTTTACCAGGACCCATTTCTGGGGACAATTTGGTGTTGATGCTGTGAAAAAGTGGGATGGGTGTGAGACCAAAAGGGGTGGGGAGGTGAAACACCTACGAGCTACTGGCAAAAATGCTGCTGTGACGTGTCTATCCCGTTTATACCAAGATTGGGTCTGTTGAGATTCCGTCTTTTTGCACCCGCCGTTTTGGGTAAAAGAATGAAAGAGACTTTCTAGACTGCTGGTATGTGTAGACTGCCTTACCGTCCGTCCGTATGCCTGTGTTGGTGCCCCCTCCACTCGTCTGTTCAGTCAGTACCTTCAAGAAGCTGTCTCTCTTGAACTTGTTCTGGGCTTTATTCAAGCCTTTGCTACTCTGTTTATCCCCCTCCCTCCCGAAACAGTAGTACGTTTTTGAGCATAAGGCTACAATTCCATCCCCTTTGTACTCTAGTTTAAACAGTCCAGGTGTGCGTTTGTCAAATTTCTGACGGTCTAGGCAACAAGAGTGACGTGGTAGCCAGGTCTCTCCTTCCGCTTTACAGCGGACAAAGTCTGCATGGTGTTTATCACAGGCCTGAGCTGGAAACCAGATCGGGTACTCTTCAAAGAATGCCTTTTTCTTTGTTCGCGGACCACCGCTTCTAGACTCTCACCGCTGAGCGCCATGTATAGAGAGTCCGTGTCCATTTCGCACAATTGAAAATCAGTTCTATCCACAAACTTGTCTATAAAGTCGTAATAGAACTGAAGCATCCTGAGTTTTGCGTACTGGTACACAAAGAACCCGATCTGATTAGGAAGGTTCCAGTGGAGCTTGGATTTGGCCATTTCTACCTCAATGAATGTGTCATTGGTCCCCTCTAGTGGGGTCAGTTTTTTGAACAGGGGCTTATTGACCAGCTCCTGTGCTCTTTCTGGTTCCATGAATGTGATGTCCCTATGTTTGGCTATGTTAGTGATTGTTTTTCCGTACGAACTATTGCCCAGCAGCTTGAAAGTATCAGACAGTATCGTTTTTCTGGATCCGAGTCTCCCTCTCTTCGGGCCTTAGAGACGGTGTTGCCGAAATTTGTGAAACAAGCCTTCGGCCGAAATTCAACCACTTGATGAACGTCTGTCACTTTGAGCCCGTGTGACAGGTACCAGCGAAGGAGAGGGAGTGATGAGGAGGATAGCTTTTCCGAAGAAACTTCCCACTAGAGTCCTTTTTGGCTCCGAAAGCATATTGTGATCCTTAGCGTACCCGGTCATGAGTTCACCTAGGTCGTCTCTTGCCCACCATGGCATTTTTGAAAATGGGCTGCATTTCTGCAAAGTTTGACGAAGATGTTCAGGGGCCTCAATGTCGCACTGAACGAGCCCAAACAGTTTTTCATTTTGGACAGCCTCGATGATGCTGTCGGTAGTGATTGTAGTCTTTGGGGGGAAAGGACTACGGTACGGAGGACATCGATCGCGCAGAAAGGCTTGGGATGTCTTTGTTTTCCATTTTGCTTTTGTTCCACTCGCATTCCCACATTTCTATGACGTTGACACGGCCTCATTACGGAGGTAATCTGTGATGCCCTTAGTCTCGGTTCTGAGCTGTACCATTGTTTTTTTGTTGAAGGGATTTACGGTCTTTCCCTGTGTGAGATAGCAGCTGTGACCGTGAAACAGACAGCCATGAAACTGATAGGCCGTTCTGACTCTCCTTGCCACCCATCCACCCTGATGTGACGCTTACCGACACTGTGTTCCTTACCGTTAAATTTATGTTGTATGTGCACCCCCTTTGTGTGACTCACCCATTCGAGCCACTCTCTCGCCTGTCTGCCAAACATATCTACAAACTCAGCCTTGAAGCCGTTGTCCTTCTGGCGATATACAGGGTGCTCAGTAGGCATCTGTTGCATCATTGCCCACAGGTAAAGGGCGTTAGCGTCATATCCTTCCAAAGTACCCACCTTTTGTCTCCCCTGATGAAAGTGACATCTTTTTCGTGGTAGCGATGGAATTGATTGACGGACCTCCCACCATCTCCTGCCGCAGGAGACGATGAAAGTCCTTGTGACTGTCGTTAGTCAAAGAAAAGTAAGTGTCTGAGGGTAGAGTGTTAAAGAGATAACGCAGAGTCAAACCCGGAACACCAATCCCATCTTTGAGCATATCGAGCCCCAATCCACTGTAAAACCGTGATTGTTTGTTCAGAGCTTCGAGAAAGGGCACCACATCCAAGTTATTGTACCAAACTAAAAGTCTTTCATGGTGGACATCTTGTTTTTTGTCCACACGCTTTGACAGAACGCGTAGTCTTCATCACTGATGGAGGTCCCTTTTAAAGAGCTGTAAAAGGCTTCTTTTGGAGGGAGGTTGGTCATGTTCAATATGTCCAGGCCTGTGATAAATTCGTACGGGAAAAAGCCCTTACACTGTTGCACGTCAAAAGCCTCTAAATATTTGGAGTATGAAAAATCCTGGTGCCAGATAGTATTTGATGTCTAAGAACTTCAGTTTAGTGGTACTCACGCACTTGTATGTGTTGCCGTCCTTGACCATGAACCTAATCGGTCCCTGCTTGATTTTGTCCTGAATACCATCATCATCATCATCATCATCATCATCACCCTCACACTCCCCACCCCGCCCGTTATAGTTTTCCCCATCGTCGTTCAGGATGTGCTGAAAGAAGTAAGGCTTGATCAGTTAATGTCATATTTCGCGCTATTGAAACCTACAACTGGTAGTTCCTGTAGGTACCTGTCTAGGAGACCTTTGAGTTGAAGAGGTGTCATGTCATTGCCATCGTCGTCGTCAGCGTCAAAGTTGTCTTGAAGCAGCCTGATCCGATTATCAGTGTGACTGTACGCACGATGAAACTCTACCTGGAGGAGCCGAAACGCTTGATCAGAAATCTTGTTTAAATACCCCATCATCAGGTCTACCAAGTCTTGCGAGTCTCCTTCAGATACAAAACACATGGGTTTGTCATACAGGGGGACATTGGAGCACACGCTCACGGACATTGGCACGTGTTTGGATAGGTATTTTGTTTGTTTTGTTGGCACCTTTTGGACATTTGTCTTATCCAGGAAAGCCTCAAAGTCGTATGTTGCTCTGAATGGATACACAAAGTTCGTATCCACCGGAACCCCATTGCTCGCGAGTATTTCGAGAGGGTCTGTTATACACGGTAAACACCCCCAGGAAATATTTCTTGCTATTTCTGCCCTGACACCGTGTTTCGTGCCTTTTGAGACGCCAGTCCTTTTTCCAGAGTTTACCGCATTTTGGACAAGCAAGTGCTTTAACTGCTTTGTTAATGTCAGTAATGTAGCAGTAGTGGTTTTGAATTAACAGAACTCGAAGAGTCGATGTCTTTTTGTCTTGCCCTCTCCGAAGAGGGACCAAAATTTCGTTCTGATCCAACTGAAAGACATCAACAGTGACGTCAAACAGATCTTCAATGCCATTCAGCTCATTCAATGAGATGCCAGAGAAATCAGGTTCTAAGGCACCTGGCCAACGCGACGCTAGTGCTTCAGTTTGATTTTCGAGCGAGTTTGAGTGGGACCATCCTTGATGATGTGCTAGACATCGAAAAAAACATAGGTTGTCAGTATAAGCTGAGCCACGTCTGTCTTTGAGGAGTGTCAAGATGTGTTTGTTTCGCTTGATAGAATCTGGGATGGGACCGTCACAGCAGCCTATGGGGAAATCGGCCAGAGGATTGACATAGAAACTAGTCGCCACAATGGCATGTACAGTCCACTTGGTATCTGGTCTTTGCTGTCTGGCGTATTCTAAATGATCCGTATTCTCTAGATCCTGCAGAAACTGCTGAAAATCCTCTTTGTTCTGAATGAGGGGCGGGAACTCTAGAATATTTGAATTGTTGTTTGATGCGTGGAAAAATCTGTATAGCTCGTCTTCTCTGTTGCATAATATGAATGAATGACTGAAATTTATTTTTAAATCTCTTCGACTGTGACTCGAAAACGCCTCTCAGTTTGTCTTCCCAGTCCGGACAAGCGTCTCTGTCTTCCCATCTGATGTTGAATACCGATTGCAGTTGCCCTTTTCTGGAGTGGTCTGCGATCGCGTCCCAATTTTCCATGTATATTTGGACAATCTGGTCATCATCATCTTCATGGGTGAAATCAGGTTGAAAGTCTACTTGCTCCGGAAGTCTCGCTCTCTTAGGCGTGGGAGTATCAGTTGAGTGTGGCGTTTTCCTTTTTTGTTGTTGTTTTTTCTTTTCTTTTTCCTCCGCTCTTTTTTCTTGTTTTTCTTTTTTTTTTCTTGTTCTTTTTGCCATTTTTCTTCTTGTCTCCTTAAAGCCTGCTCATGCCCTCTTTGATGTTTTGCCCAGTCATCTTTGCGTGTAAACCGTCTATCACATATGGTGCATTGGTGCCGTCCAACGTTCCAATGTTTTTGTCTGATGTGCCTGTTTCTGTTTGTTCTCCATTTAAAAGTGGCTGGGCACTCTGGACACAAAAATGTCTGGTCCATGTCGTTTTATATCTGAAACATGACATACCCCACCACACTTAAGAGAGAGAGAGAGAGAGAGAGAGAGAACGCATAACCTAGCAACCTTGATTTATGTGAGCGTGCCTACGGCGGAAGTTATAGTAACCTTGAAGCTGAAAACTCGGTCAGCGGGGCAGACGCCTGTCTGTGTTTCAGTCTGTCGCGAGACGGCTGCCACGTCACTGACGCCATTTACACGTTCTCATCCAATCACATGGCATTTTCATTCTTTCACGTGCTGTAAACGTCACAACTTTCCCACGCAAACCGACAGACAGACACTTTCATTCAAACACCGACATTTGAGACAGGGGTAAGAAAGTCAGACAGACAAGAACAGCTCTGTACATATTTCAACATATAGACCTACACAGCAATACAAAACGAAGCAAGTAGTCCAAACGGAATGTGCAATTTATGTTATGTCTTTTATTCCAGTTTGTAAGTCATCAGTGCATCAGTCATCAATTCTTTTTTTCTTTTCTTTTTTTTTCTTTTTTTAAAAAGATAGTCGAGGTAGCGACAGCTTGTATGTTTCAGCGTTTCATCGTCTGACGACAAACCACTGTCTACGGACCATCTACTTACAGTAAGCATATAATCCATACATATTATCTACTTGTTTAAACCTCTCATAGCAAAAATAATGTAAAAGTTAAATAAAATACAAGCATTTTTCTTATTGTTACACTGCTTTTATATTGATATAACCCACTATATATATAATGTTTGGACAATGATAACATTCACTCACACACACACACACACACACACACACCACACACACACACACACACACACCCAAGCAATACACACACACCCACTCCATTCCGGGCAGACGCTCCTCACCCGAGAGCCGCTCCATTGCCGAGAGCCGCTCCATTACCGAGAGCCGCTCCATTGCCGAGAGCCGCTCCTTACCCGAGAGCCGCTCCATGCCGAGAGCCGCTGGAAGCCGCTCCATGCCGAGATCCGCTCCGGGTGTCAAAGCACCCTATAACACTACTATCGTAATCCCCTTTGAAGTAAGTTTTTGATTCTGAGTCTTAACTACTTTTCTAATGTCCAATCCAGAATCCAGAAACCTATATTCTTATTTGCTATGCTACTGTTCTTATCATCATTATTCTTATCATTATAACTACTATTATCATTACGATCAGTTATAGTCTCCATGTGTTCAGTAAGACAGCTATGACGGCCATGTATTTGTTCCATCCCGCATATGCATAATTATAATTCTATTTGTGCCAAGCACCATTAGATCTATGCTAAAGTCGTCCGAAAGAATATTTTCTGTTGATTTCACAACAGTAGGCTACTGTGGTGTCCAGCATCAAATTAAACTCGTCACGTAAGTCAGTGGTCTCAGCTAGGTGTACATACAGGAATCCTACCGCTACGGGCAAACTGCTTACAACCCAGAAAGATTCTTCGTTACAGTTTTGAAACTCTGTCCTCGTTTTGAAGCTTAACGATCTTGTACAGAACAAAAGTAATCCAGTTGATCTACGTGCTTTTGGATCTAATCGGGGTATGTTATAGTTTGGCATGATTGAGCATATCAGAATCTGGCATTGCATCCGTTAATGAATCAAGTCTCTGCCTTGCAAAACGCATGAAATTATTTCCCTTGTTATACAGAACTGCCGCACTTTAATTCGTCTAATTTTTTTAGCGCTGTTTATATTCAAATATTCCATACAAAGTCCATTCTGTGAGAGTCATACGTCTAAACTGAGAGGCGCGGCATGATAAAACAAGGAAGTCAGTTAAGTATGCAACTGCAAACACCCTAAGTACAGAACTTTCTGGCGCGAAATGGTAAGTGACCAATATAGAAGAACGTGCAATCATAAATTAGTAACTACATGATGACTGTGATCAACATGTAATTATGAATTAGTAAATAATTGATGACTGATTAATAACAAAAATATAATAAAAAGGTAATAATAACGATAACAACAACAGTAATAATAATGCTGCTGCTGATGATAATAATAATAATAATAATATAATAATAATAATAATAATAATAATGCACAAAGATAATCTCCCTTTTCAACTGAGCATAGGAGAACTCGGGTTGCATTATTCTTCAGTCCATAACAGAATTCCCTTTCTAGATTGCCACGACAAGAAAAAAAAAGTCTCACGCTCCCCCTCCCCCTCCTTCATCCTCCTCCTCACCTCTCCTACAAACACAAGGAAAGGAACAAGCGTCATAAACTTTCCAATTCACCGAAATGTGACATGAACTTCCCAATTCACCGAAATGTGAGAGGTTTTGCATTTCCTTGGGAAAGGGAGAATACAAGAGCGGCATGTAATTAATGCACAAAAATAGTCTCCCTTTGCAGACCGAGCACAGAAGTTTACTTTTATTATAGCTCGGTCTACACTACAGTACCTGCTAGACTGTCTCGAAACAATGTCTCGAAACAGAAAATATCTTATCAGGAAAAAAAAATCCAACCAATCAACTACTCATCACCTCTAACAACCACGACAACGACATGAACAACAACAATGACAGCAACAACACCACACACACACACACACACACACACACGCACACACACAAGCAAACAACATGTCCTACTTTAAACATACATATAGCAACATGCTTCAAAATGTAGAAGAATATGTCCTACTTTAAACATACATATAGCAACATGCTTCAAAATGTAGAAGAATATGTCCTACTTTAAACATACATATAGCAACATGCTTCAAAATGTACGTAACACTAAAACGCCAGAGATATTCCAAAAATATTTTAGACAAATCAGGAATGAACCACGTCTGGAAAAAAAGAGAGAGAAAAACTTAGTCCTTTGTAACAGGAGGCTGTGGTACTATTGTCTTCATATGCAACAGAGATATTAGTCTTCAGTTTTAGTAATTAAAAAAAAGTTTCAGAATACAGGGTACGAAGAACATAGAACCGAGTCACAGACCACCCCACACTGGCAGAATCCACACAGAACATTTCATAAAACTGCCATGAAACCATCTAGGACCAGGACCCTCATCATTATTCATATGTTTACAGACTGAACTTGCTTCTTTGTATGGAAAATGAAACAGACTGGGGCTTTACTGCCAAAAAAAAAAAAAAAAAAACCCAAAAGCAAAAAACAAAAAATAAAAAAACCCGGCGAAATACAAAGAA
>CM031613.1:79590241-79595241 GCA_018398815.1 Conus ventricosus | reverse complement strand
TATATACAAAATCACTGTAAAATAACGGTTTAAACGGTTATATAACCAATATACACTTTTGAAACTGGTGTTTTAGTCCTCGCTGGGCTAAAGCCTGTGTACATATCAAATTTCATCCAAATCGGACAATATGTCAAGAATAACGGTTTTTAACGGTCATATTTTGAAACACTATATAGAAGTGTCATTTGTGTGTGATAACCTTTCTATATAACATTGACATCACAATCGCCTTCGCCTCTGGGACTGTTGCCACGGCAACCCTGCTGCTTAAGAATCCTCTAACCCACTCTCCTTTCTCCCATACCCATACTTATTGACACCAAGATTGATCCTGTCTCCCCCCCCCCCCCCCCCCAATATTTTGACCATTATTAGTATTCCTATCAGTAATATTATTATCATCATTACGACTTTGACTCACTCACTATTTCCCTTCCAACAGCCTCGTTCTCATTCAACGCCTTCTTCCTTGCGCTGAACCCTGAGCGATCTGATGCGATCAAAGCTAAGTGAATTCTCGTTGTTTTATTCGTTTATACTTCACCTGACGAAGACCTAAGAGGTCGAAACGCGTTGTGTTTTGTCTTGTGACTCGTTTGTCCACGTTCTCTGGCGGTTCGCTAACATTTATTTAAGATTTGTTTAGATTTCCGCTTTGCAACTTTCTATATACCAAATTTCATTAAAATCCACCTATATAATAATAAGAAATAACGGCAGGATAACGGTTTTTAACGGTTGTTTAATCCATTTTCAGCATTACATCACTTATATATGGACAGAGGATCAGATTTTTTGTACTCCCAGATCTTAAAGAACAGGGAGTACTTTAGAATGGGAACGAAGAAATGCTGTGTGTGTGTGTGTGTGTGTGTGTGTGTGTGTGTGTGTGTGTGTGTGTGTGTCCGTGGTCAAAATGTGTTCCACTCGCTCCAGATAAAACTACTGGGTCGATCTTTCTGAAAATGTGTAGGTATGTTCATTATGGGTCAAGGATGATGCCCGACGTTTTAGTTTACCGGTACAGCCGTTACTAACGGCTGTAACGGCCTGTAACGCTTTTTCTTCTTTATGGAATCTCAGAAAGTACTTGACCGATCTTTCTGAAAATGTGTAGGTATGTTCATTATGGGTCACGAATAATGCCCAATGTTTTAGTTTACCGTTATAACCGTTGCTAACGGCTGTAACGGCCTGTAACGGTTTTTCTTCTTTATGGAATATCTCAGAAAGTGCTTGGCCGACCTTTATGAAAATTAGCAGGAATGTTCATTATGGGTCACGGATGATGCCTGATGTTTTAGTTTGCCCCGTTATAGCCGTTACTAACGGTTGTAACGGCCTGTAACGGTTTTTCTTCTTTATGGAATATCTCAGAAAGTACTTGGCCAATTTATAAGCGGTTTGGATGATCTTGTGACAAATCGGATCCTCTGTCCATATGTAAGTGATGTAATGCTGAAAATGGATTAAACAACCGTTGAAAACCGTTATTCTGTCGTTATTTCTTATATATAGGTGGATTTTTAATGAAATTTGGTATATAGAAAGGTTATCACACACAAATGGCACTTCTATATAGTGTTCCAAAATTTGACCGTTGAAAACCGTTATTCTTGACATATTGTCCAATTCGGATGAAATTTGATATGTACACAGGCTTTAGCCCAGTGAGGACTAAAATACCGGTTTCAAAAGTGCATAACGGTTATAACCGTTAAGCCGTTATTTTGCAGCTATTTTTTATATATTGGTGGGTTTAATGAAATTTTGTATATAGAAAGGTTATCAAACACAAATGGCACTTCCATGCAGTGTTTCAAAATCTGACCGTTAAAAACCGATATTCTTGACATATTGTCCGATTTGGATGAAATTTGGTATGTACACAGGCTTTAGCCCAGTGAGGACTAAAATACCGCTTTCAAACGTGTATATCGGTTATATAACAGATAAACCGTTATTTTGCCGTTATTTTTTATATATTGGTGGATTTTAATGCAATTTTGTATATAGAAAGGTTATCACACACAAATGGCACTTCCATGCAGTGTTTCAAAATCTGACTGTTAAAAACCGTTATTCTTGACATATTGTCCGATTTGGATGAAATTTGGTATGTACACAGGCTTTAGCCCAGAGAGGACTAAAATACCAGTTTCAAAAGTGTACATCGGTTAAATAACCGTGAAAACCGTTATTTTTGCCTTTATTTCGTATCTCATAAAGCACTTGGCTGATTTATAAGCGGTTTGGAAAACTGCGAGTACGTTTATCTGCTTCGCATCTTGTTTAATTATCACAAGATCATCCAAACCGCTTATAAATTGGCCAAGTACTTTCTGAGATATTCCATAAAACAGAAAAACCGTTACAGGCCGTTACAACCGTTAGTAACGGCTATAACGGGGCAAACTAAAACATCAGGCATCATCCGTGACCCATCATGAACATACCTGCTAATTTTCATAAAGGTCGGCCAAGTACTTTCTGAGATATTCCATAAAGAAGAAAAACCGTTACAGCCGTTAGTAACGGTTGTAACGTAAACTAAAACATCAGGCATTATTCGTGACCCATAATGAACATACCTGCAAATTTTCAGAAAGATTTTTCTGAGATATTCCATAAAAAAGAAAAACCGTTACAGCCGTTAGTAACGGCTATAACGAGGTAAACTAAAACATCGGGCATCATCCGTGTCCCATAATGAACGTACCTGCTGATTTTTACAAAGATCGAACAAGTACTTTCTGAGATATTCCGTAAAGAAGAAAAACCGTTACAGGCCGTTACAGCCGTTAGTAACGGCTATAGCGGTAAACTAAAACATCGGTCATCATCCGTGGCCCATAATGAACATACCTACAAATTTTCAGAAAGAACGGCCCAGTAGTTTTGTCTGGAGCGAGTGGAACACATTTTGACCACACACACACACACACACACACACACACACACACACACACACACACACACACACACACACACAGCATTTCTTCGTTCCCATTCTAAAGTGCTCCCTGTTCTATAAGAACTGGAGTACAAAAACGAAAAGAAACAAGATGCGAAGCATATAAACGTACTCCCAGTTTTCCAAACCGCTTATAAATCGGCCAAGTGCTTTGTGAGATAAGAAATAAAGGCAAAATAACGGTTTTAAACGGTTATTTAACCGATGTACACTTTTGAAAATGGTATTTTAGTCCTCACTGGGCTAAAGCCTGTGTACATACCAAATTTCATCCAAATCGGACAAAATGTCAAGAATAACGGTTTTTAACGGTCAGATTTTGAAACACTGCATGGAAGTGCCATTTTTGTGTGATGACCTTTCTATATACAGAATTGCATTAAAATCCACCAATATATAAAAACAAAACCGGCAAAATAACGGTTTATCGGATATATAATCGATATACGCTTTTTAAACCGGTATTTTAGTCCTCACTGGGCTAAAGCCTGTGTACATACCAAATTTCATCCAAATCGGACAATATGTCAAGAATAACGGTTTTTAACGGCCAGATTTTGAAACACTACATGGAAGTGCCATTTGTGTATGATAACCTTTCTATATACAAAATTTCATTAAAACCCACCAATATATAAAAAATAACGGTTTAAAGGTTATATAACCGATATGCACTTTTGAACCCGGTATTTTAGTCCTCACTAGGCTATAAAGCCTGTGTACATATCAAATTTCATCCAAATCGGACAATATGTCAAGAATAACTGTTTTTAACGGTCAAATTTTGGAACACTATATAGAAGTGCCATTTCTATGTGATGACCTTTCTATATACAAAATTTCATTAAAATCCACCATATATATAAAAAATAACGGCAGAATAACGGTTTTTAACTGTTGTTTAATCCATTTTTCAGCATTACATCACTTACATATGGACAGACGATCCGATTTGTCACAAGATCATCCAAACCGCTTATAAATTGGCCAAGTACTTTCTGAGATATTCCATAAAGAAGAAAAACCGTTACAGGCCGTTACAACCGTTAGTAACGGCTATAACGGGGCAAACTAAAACATCAGGCATCATCCGTGACCCATACCTGAACATACCTGCTAATTTTCATAAAGGTCGGCGAAGTACTTTCTGAGATATTCCATAAAGAAGAAAAAGCGTTAGAGGCCGTTACAGCCGTTAGTAACGGTTATAACGGTAAACTAAAACATCGGGCATTATTCGTGACCCATAATGAACATACCTACAAATTTTCAGAGAGATCGGCCAAGTACTTTCTGAGATATTCCATAAAAAAATAAGCGTTACAGGCCGTTACAGCCGTTAGTAACCGCTGTAACGGTAAACTAAAACGTCGGGCATCATCCTTGACCCATAATGAACATACCTACAAATTTTCAGAAAGATCGACCCAGTAGTTTTGTCTGGAGCGAGTGGAACACATTTTGACCACGGACACACAGACAGACAGACACACACACACACACACAGACAGCATTTCTTCGTTCCCATTCTAAAGTACTCCCTGTTCTTTAAGAACTGGGAGTACAAAAACGAAAGTTGATGAGGGGGCCGAAAAGCTTAGTGGTAGAGCGTCGGACTCCCAATCTTGGTGATCACGGGGTTGAAAGTTCGAATCTCCGCTGGACCGTTTCGGTACTGGAGGATTTTTCCCTCGGAGTTAACATTGGGTCTGATTCCATTTCCCATACAGTCCTTCGAATGAGACTATAAACCGAGGTTCCGTGTATGAACGCACGCACAACATCTTGCACACACGGAAAACGCCACCACCAACTTTCGGAAGAGAAGGCCAGTTTGGCCGTTGGTATGGATGACAAGTTACACATAGCATGCACCTTCCCTCAAAGGTGGAGTATGGTTGCCTCAATGGCGGGATTAAAAAAGAAACGGTTATACACACAAAACTCTACTCTCTTTGTTGGGTAGATGGGATTAATCCTTACCTGTCTACACAGGGAGTGTCTGCAGAAGTATCAGCCTGCG
>CM031613.1:79567741-79580241 GCA_018398815.1 Conus ventricosus | reverse complement strand
ACACACACACGCTCGCGAACGCACGCACACACACACACACACACACACACACACACACACACACACACACACACACACACACACACACACACACAAACACACACACACACACACACACACACACACACACACACACACACACATTATCTATTTATTTCCTTTCACCCCTTTTGGAGTGTCGAGGATAATTTCAATAGGCAAACGGTCATCACCATGAATTTGCGATAAGTACACAAAATAAACGAATGAATGAAGAAATGAAGAAATGAATACGTAAATAAATCAATAAATGAATGAATAAATACATAGATACATCAATACATGAATAAAATAAATAACAACAGAGAAACAGTCATTACCATGAATTTTCAATATAAAAATAATTCAACGAATGAATAAATAAATTTAAAAAAAAAGAAAAAGAAAGAAAGAAACGAAATTAAAAAAAAAAAAAAAAAAAATCACAGTCACACTCGTCGCCTTGTGTGGACCATTTCAAGGACAATCTTCACCGTGTAACGATCTGACAGGGGGGAAGGAACCGTACATCATCACCTTCCCCACACACAGGCTGACAACTGCCATTCACCGTCAGCCCCGGCAATCCCTGTTCGTCCCTGCCTTGGGGTCCCTGCACTCTCACCCACTACTGCACTAGGACCATGGTGACCCCATCCAAGCTCTAGCTGAAGATGGGGTTTTTCCCCACCCCCGGCTGCCTTTTTCTACCACGACACGCTGCAGGGGTATAGATAAGTGGCTTTTTTGGGGTGGTTTTTTTTCACCCTTTGAACCCAATCGCAAAAAAACAAAAACAAAAAACAAAAAAAAAAAACACCAACCAACACCGGAATGTGTCGAATCGTCTCCATCTCATCTATCTACGGCATCTGTCTAGTCTGTCTGTCTGTCTACCTGTGTGTCTATTTGTTTGTCTGTTTGCGTGTATGTAAGTGTGTATGTTTGTATGTATGTATGTATGCATGTATGTATGTATGTTTGTGTGTATGTGAGCAGAGAGAGAGAGAGAGAGAGAGAGAGAGAGAGAGAGAGAGGAGAGAGAGAGAGAGAGAGAGAGAGACGGACATACAGTCAGACAGACAGAACAGAGGGACAGAGAGAGAGAGAGACAGACAGACAGACAGAAAACAGACAGAAAAACAGACAGACAGACAAATAGGTGGACGGACTGACAGACGGACGGAAGGACGGACGGACGGACAAACACAGAGACAGAGAGACGGAAATACAATTTTTGATAGATACAGAGACAAAAGACTGATCGGTTGAGGGGGCTCAACACTGAGAGAGAGAGAGAGAGAGAGAGAGAGAGAGAGAGAGAGAGAGAGAGAGAGAGAGAGAGAGAGAGAACTCTGAACTCTGAAAAAGTTTACTGCAAGGCCACCGGCCTGTATGCAAAGGAGGCACATGTATCATGTAAAAACACAACATGAGAAAAGAACTCACACAGACCAAACTATAAACAATCCACAAAACAAAAATATATCATTTCCTAACTGCATAGAATAAACCAACTGGGAAATTGCTTTCAGGTATTTTCTATGCAGTTTCCCCATTTTACCCTGTTAATACTAAAACAACAAAAATATTACACAGTTGAAACAGATTTCGCATTTTCTTCTTCTCTCTTTTTTTTTTTAAAGCATAATAAATAAACATTGCAACAGAACGTGTAATACACCTGCTGTCGCTCTGCAGATGAGTGGAGACATTGATGGTAAACTTACGTATTTCTCAGATAGAAGAATAGCATCATTGATTACTTTCTGACCTCTGTTGACTTTATTCCGTTTGTGACATGTTTATCTGTTGTTAACCATGTGGAGTCACATCACATGCCTGTTGAACTTGTATGTACTGCCCTTGACCAAAAGCGAAAAACTCAAACAAACCGATGCTGAAATGGGAGCCACAGAAAGCGCACCTATTTTTAGACCGTCTGACGTCAGACGAAGGGCGCCTAGCAATGGAAGAGATGGCGGACTGTGTAGAAACGAGTGTTGACGACGCGCTGCGGAGATTCGTCGCTGTACTGCTCAAAGCAGGCCAGTGCACGCGGCGCAAAGTGTTTCATTTTGCTGGAATACTGGGGCAGCACAGGGCAGCAGCATCAGAAGTGACCCAGTTATTGCACGATCGGAATAGCTCAGTTGGTAGAGCGCCGGACTCGTAATCCTGGAGTTGCGGGTTCGAATTTCGGTACAGGGGGATTTTTCCCTTGGAGTTAACATTGGTTCTGACTCCATTCCCCATACAGTCCTTCGAATGAGACTATAAACCGAGGTTCCGTGTGTGAACGCACGCACAACATCTGGCACACACGTCAAATCCCATCACCAACTTTCGGAAGAGAAGGCCACTTTGGCCGTTGGCATGGATGACACGTTACACATAGCATGCACCTTCCCCGAAGATGGAGTATGGAGAGAGAGAGAGAGAGAGAGAGAAAGAGAGAGAGAGAGAGAGAGAGAGAGAGAGAGAGAGAGAGAGAGAGAGATCTGGCTTCAAAAGACAGAGACAGTGACAAAGAAGCAGGAACAGAAATTCTCTCTCTCTCTCTCTCTCTCTCTCTCTCTCTCTCTCTCTTTCTCTCTCTCTCTCTCTCTCTCTCTCTCTCTCTTTCTCTCTCTCTGTGTCTGTCTCTCCCCCCTCCCCCCCGCCCCCCACACTTCCTTTTTTTCTCCTCACCCCACCTCCTCATAACCCCCACCCCCTAAATCCGGCCCAACGTTCTTTCTCTCCACCATTCTTGCTTCCATTACCCTTCTTTTCCCCATCTCTCATGCTCGTCAGATGAGTATAGTGTACCCGGTACCGGGCACCCCATAGGCCCTATCAGTATGAAAGTGAGCCAGTAACAGGCCCTGCTGCAACCGGGCCCGAACAGGACTGGACCCTAATGGAACGCCTGTATTTCAGTTCATCCCATAGCGTCCCAAGCCCGAATCGGCCCAGCATTAGGACAAGATGGAACTGGTACGTGGTGGACTCCCTTTTTTGAAAGAGTTGGGTGCATGAGGTCCTAATGCCACATGAACACAATACACAGAAACAGAATGGGCCCCATTGGAACCGGGGTCTACTAGTACCATATGAACACAATACAAAGGAACAGAACGGGCCCTATTGGAACCGGGGTCTACTAGTACCACATGAACACAATACAAAGGAACAGAATGGGCCCCATTGGAACCGGGGTCTACTAATGCCACATGAACACAATACAAAGGTTTAGAATGGGCCCCATTGGAACCGGGGTCTACTAATGCCACATGAACACAATACAAAGGTGTAGAATGGGCCCCATTGGAACCGGGGTCTACTAGTACCACATGGACACAACACAAAGGAACAGAATGGGCCCCATTGGAACCGGGGTCTACTAGAACCGAGTCCGGGCGGCATGATCTGAATGGCTAAACTTTCAAAAGCAAAAAAGAAAAAGAAAATAAATAAGTAAATAAATAAATAATTAGAAGGGCATAAGGAAAATGCAAACCTCCGTCATGGTCAGAATACGGGTTCTGGATCTGTCCTTTGTTTTCTTTTTCTTTTTTTTTTTTCAGCGGACCGGATCCATCTCAGAATGTAAGGTATTTAAAAAGAGTGTGAGTTCGGTAGTATGAAAGAGATGATCACATCGGCTGCTAGGATTTTTATATTTATTTTTTACCGTCTTCTCTTCTCTACCATTGTAGTCGCATTACCAGTCCCGCCATTGATTCAAATCCCCGTCCACAATCGCATCTTGGCCTGTCCCGAGCAGCCCCGGCACTGGCTGCCAAATCACTTCACTGGTGTTTAGTGGTGGCCGCCTGTTCTGGTCCAACATACACAGGACATCAACTACTAAGCCCTCCTTCTCATCACCTACTAAGCCCTCCTTTTATCACCTACTAAGCCCTCCTTCTCATCACCTACTAAGCCCTCCTTTTCATCGCCTACTAAGCCCTCCTACTGACGACAATCATTGCTTCGTCACGGAGCCAGCGTGAGTGAGCTCTCCCTCCGTAGGGCGTCACCACGTCCGTTCGGTGACAGTCTCCATGAAGTGACCGATAGCGGCAACAACCTCAACATGAGCTGACCAAGGGTGAAGACATGGAGAGGACACCAACACCGAGGTCATCAAGAGAGCCGAACAGGAGGTCTACAGAATTTGAGACTTTTTTTTTCTAATGCTGATCGATGAGGATGAGGACAATGAAGATGACGCTGCGGATTGCCATTGTAGTCTGCATCGGCATGACAGGGCCGGCTATACTCTACGCTCACTCTGATACAGAGACATCTGCAGTGTTTGTCTGGCAATTTGAAAACACTATCAAAGACACATCCTCAGTGAATGAAGCAAACAAGTCTATTGAACCTCTGTTTTAAAAAAGGAATATCAATTGGAAAGATTACACCAAAAAAAAAAAAGAAAAAAAAGACTGATGTATTAAAAAAAAAGACAAGGATGTCGATGACACCGAATATGACAATGATGATGATGACGACGACGACGACAATAACTTATTTTCCATTGTAAACAGACAACATACTTTAGGCCTTTCTGAGGAATCCACTCAAAACGATCACATTAACGGCAACAACTGACCTCCACACTGTCAGGTAAGGCATGGAACCAACTCATGTCACAACTGACCTCTACACTGTCATGTCATCGAACCAACTCATGTCACAACTGACCTCCACACTGTCAGGTAACGAACCAACTCATGTCACAACTGACCTCCACACTGTCTGGTAACGAACCAACTCAGGTCACACCTGACCTCCACACTGTCTGGTAACGCATCGAACCAACTTGTGCCACGAGGTCGGATAAGGGGCCCCAGTATCTTGTCACAATGACTCACAACAGGGTGAAAACCCATCGACTTTTAAACGACACACACACGCGCGCGCGCGTGCGCACACACATTTACACACAAACGCGCGCAAACGCATGCCACACACACACACACACACACACACACACACACGCACACAACACACACACACACACACACACACACACAACGCATACACACACACACACACACACACACACACACACACACACACACACACACACACACACACACTCATGCAGACAGATACATGCACATCATGCACACACATATGCGCTCGGGCACACACATGGGCCCGTGCCCACACATCCATATACACACATGTGTACATTCACTACACACACACACACACACACACACACACACACACACACACACACACACACACACACA
Source organism: Conus ventricosus (assembly GCA_018398815.1). Lineage (NCBI taxonomy): Eukaryota > Metazoa > Mollusca > Gastropoda > Neogastropoda > Conidae > Conus > Conus ventricosus. Next base: position 79,574,971 of record CM031613.1, on the reverse strand, counting down.
CACACTAATTAAACAAAAGGCACAACCAATGTCAGGTAGGCACTCAAGGTCTAACCAGCGCATTGGGCTAATACGTAGGTCAGACATCTGTTGAGTCGTAGCCACGAGACCCTCTTCTTCAATTCTCTCATCGAATTAGTTGTTAATTCATTCATCCATCAGCTTCTAAATCATGCGTAGTGTGGTCTCAAAACCTAGCGGATGTGTAGTAGCGTATATGGACTAGTCCGCGCGCAGTGGCGCCTCCTGGATGAAACTGAAACTGTATGTCTATGGGAAACCCCCATTTCCGAGAAACGTCCCACTGTCACCGTTCACGCGACACGATAAAGGAGAATCGCTCTCTCTCTCGGTCCTCCACGACCGGAAAAGCCGTCTTGCGAGTATGGCCTAACAGACAGTGCCAGTTGGGAAGGGAGGTATGGCAACATACTGGCTTCAATAGCTTGTAATACTCTTTCTATTCGGGGAAAAACAGCAATTTTCTCAGGACGAATTTATACTTACGGGTTTCAAGTGAAAATGTTAATTTTCACTGATGATGTTACCTCATAATTGTCCCCTTTTGTTTTCTTTGATTTGAAAGGGTAGCCATACGTGATTGCCATGAAAACAGTAACTGAATCAAGAAAAAACGAATAATCATATGACTCATATAGTGTGAATGAGTGTATCACAGCGTAGATTGTAAACTTAGAAAACAAACGAAAAAACAAACAAAAAACTGGTTTGCTGAGGCACAGCCGGAATGCCAAAATACCGGAAGCCGAAACTGAATGTCATAATTAACCTGTTTTCACGAATCACAGCTTACTTAAGTCAAAACACAGTTTTTACTCTTATGACTCACAATGTAACCTGTTAACAGCATCAAACCCAATAAAACGACCATTTTCCAGTGAAAACTGATGATTTCTATTCTCATGTGGGGGCCGGGGACACTTATATGGGGATTTCATGTCCGTTTTACAAGAAGGCTGGTGTTTTCTTGCATGGTGATGTCAAATTGTAAAATCACATATCAGTCTTCTGACCAGAATGAAACGCCATAGAATTTTTCATAGTATTCCCTTTTCGGCTCATATTGAAAAAGAAAACCAAACAAACCAAAACCAAAACAAAACAAAAAACAAAACAAACTAGAAACCACATCTGACATAAACGGAAGGAAATAATAAGCATGAAGGAGAGGGAGAAGTCCTGTAGCATTTCCTTTATTTGTCTAGGCAATAGACTACATATCCCATTATCACGATTGTGTTTTCCTTGTTTTCATTCAGATGGACCATACGAATTATGAGCTCTTTCCTGATTCTGGTACTAAACCAGAAAGATACACCAACAAGACACGATTTGGAAGGGAAAACGTTGTCAGCCTATAAACTAACCTTGCTGACAAACCACATTTTTCTCTCATAATTTTCTTAAAAATCGAGTTTCATGACTCGCTATTTGGAAGTGTATGCTACCTTTTCGGTTCATCAAGAAGGCGTCATTGCGTGCGGACTAGTCCATTTACGCTACACCACATCCGCTAAGTTCTGAGACCATACTACGCATGATTTGAAGCTGATGGATAAATGAATTAACAACTAAGGTGAGAGAAATGAAGAAGAGGGTCTCGTGGCTACGACTTCGCAGATGTCTGACCTACGCATTAGCCCAATGCGCTGGTCAGACCTTGAGTGCCTACCTAACATTGGTTGTCTCTTTTTTTTTTTTTGTTTGTTTGTTTGTTTGTATGTGTGTGTAGTGAATGTACACATGGGTGCGTATGGATGTGTGGGCACGGGCCCATGTGTGTGTGCGTGTGTGCATGTGTGTGTGTGTGTGTGTGTGTGTGTGTGTGTGTGTGTGTGTGCGTGCGCGCGCGCTTGTGTGTGTGTGTGTGTGTGTGTGTGTGTGTGTGTGTGTGTGTGTGTGTGTGTGTGTGTGTGTGTGTGTGTGAGTGACGAGAACGTGCACATTGAAGCCCTATACCTACACAGAACATCCTTTCTACAATGCCACATCGATTTGCTCAATCCAATCGAACCATCTTCATGTCTTGTAATAGAACGACGCAGTAAAGAAGACAGCTTGGTACTGTAAAGACAGCTTGGTACTGTAAAGACAGCTTGGTACTGTAAAGATGAGCAATACTTACAAACACTACACAGACAGCTTGGTACTGTAAAGATGAGTAATACTTACAAACACTACACAGCCAGCTTGGTACTCTACAGACAGCTTGGTATGTACAGACAGCTTGGTACTGTAAAGATGAGCAATACTTACAAACACTACACAGCCAGCTTGGTACTGTACAGACAGCTTGGTACTGTACAGACAGCTTGGTACTGTAAAGATGAGCAATACTTACAAACACTACACAGCCAGCTTGGTACTGTACAGACAGCTTGGTACTGTACAGACAGCTTGGTACTGTACAGACAGCTTGGTACTGTAAAGATGAGCAATACTTACAAACACTACACAGCCAGCTTAGTACTGTACAGACAGCTTGGTACTGTACAGACAGCTTGGTACTGTAAAGATGAGCAATACTTACAAACACTACACAGCCAGCTTGGTACTGTACAGACAGCTTGGTACTGTACAGACAGCTTGGTACTGTAAAGATGAGCAATACTTACAAACACTACACAGCCAGCTTGGTACTGTAAAGATGAGCAATACTTACAAACACTACACAGCCAGCTTGGTACTGTAAAGATGAGCAATACTTACAAACACTACACAGACAGCTTGGTACTGTAAAAATGAGCAGTACTTACAAACACTACACAGACAGCTTGGTACTGTACAGACAGCTTGGTACTGTAAAGATGAGCAACACTTACAAACACTACACAGACAGCTTGGTACTGTAAAGATGAGCAATACTTACAAACACTACACAGCCAGCTTGGTACTGTAAAGATGAGCAATACTTACAAACATACACAGACAGCTTGGTACTGTAAAGATGAGCAATACTTACAAACACTACACAGACAGCTTGGTACTGTACAGACAGCTTGGTACTGTAAAGATGAGCAATACTTACAAACACTACACAGCCAGCTTGGTACTGTAAAGATGAGCAATACTTACAAACACTACACAGACAGCTTGGTACTGTACAGACAGCTTGGTACTGTAAAGATGAGCAATACTTACAAACACTACACAGCCAGCTTGGTACTGTAAAGATGAGCAATACTTACAAACACTACACAGACAGCTTGGTACTGTAAAGATGAGCAATACTTACAAACACTACACAGCCAGCTTGGTACTGTACAGACAGCTTGGTTTACTGTACAGACAGCTTGGTACTGTAAAGATGAGCAATACTTACAAACACTACACAGCCAGCTTGGTACTGTACAGACAGCTTGGTGCTGTACAGACAGCTTGGTACTGTAAAGATGAGCAATACTTACAAACACTACACAGCCAGCTTGGTACTGTAAAGATGAGCAATACTTACAAACACTACACAGCCAGCTTGGTACTGTAAAGATGAGCAATACTTACAAACACTACACAGCCAGCTTGGTACTGTACAGACAGCTTGGTACTGTACAGACAGCTTGGTGCTGTAAAGACAGCTTGGTGCTGTAAAGATGAGCAATACTTACAAACACTACACAGCCCACTTGGTACTGTAAAGATGAGCAATACTTACAAACACTACACAGCCAGCTTGGTACTGTACAGACAGCTTGGTACTGTAAAGACAGCTTGGTACTGTACAGACACCTTGGTACTGTACAGACAGCTTGGTACTGTACAGACAGACAGCTTGGTACTGTACAGACAGACAGCTTGGTACTGTACAGACAGCTTGGTACTGTACAGACAGCTTGGTACTGTAAAGATGAGCAATACTTACAAACACTACACAGCCAGCTTGGTACTGTAAAGATGAGCAATACTTACAAACACTACACAGCCAGCTTGGTACTGTACAGACAGCTTGGTACTGTACAGACAGCTTGGTACTGTACAGACAGCTTGGTACTGTAAAGACAGCTTGGTACTGTAAAGATGAGCAATACTTACAAACACTACACAGCCAGCTTGGTACTGTACAGACAGCTTGGTACTGTACAGACAGCTTGGTACTGTACAGACAGCTTGGTACTGTAAAGATGAGCAATACTTACAAACACTACACAGCCAGCTTGGTACTGTAAAGATGAGCAATACTTACAAACACTACACAGCCAGCTTGGTACTGTACAGACAGCTTGGTACTGTACAGACAGCTTGGTGCTGTACAGACAGCTTGGTACTGTACAGACAGCTTGGTACTGTAAAGATGAGCAATACTTACAAACACTACACAGCCAGCTTGGTACTGTAAAGATGAGCAATACCTACAAACACTACACAGCCAGCATGGCACTGTACAGACAGCTTGGTACTGTACAGACAGCTTGGTACTGTACAGACAGCTTGGTGCTGTACAGACAGCTTGGTACTGTAAGATGAGCAATACTTACAAACACTACACAGCCAGCTTGGTACTGTAAAGATGAGCAATACTTACAAACACTACACAAACAGCTTGGTACTGTAAAGATGAGCAATACTTACAAACACTACACAGCCAGCTTGGTACTGTACAGACAGCTTGGTACTGTACACACAGCTTGGTACTGTAAAGACAGCTTGGTACTGTAAAGATGAGCAATACTTACAAACACTACACAGCCAGCTTGGTACTGTAAAGATGAGCAATACTTACAAACACTACACAGACAGCTTGGTGCTGTACAGACAGCTTGGTGCTGTACAGACAGCTTGGTACTGTAAAGACAGCTTGGTGCTGTAAAGACAGCTTGGTGCTGTAAAGACAGCTTGGTGCTGTAAAGATGAGCAATACTTACAAACACTACACAACCAGGAAAGAGATACACTCCCTGTCGGTGAGCTGGGAAATTATTTCCCTTGAACAAACGTTTCTGTTACAAAACTTCCGGGCATATAACAAAGGTTAAAGAAAAGGAAAAAAAAAAAAAAAAAAAGAAAGAAAAGAAAAAAAAAAAAGAAATAAAATCAGCATGCTACGTTGATCAGGTACGAGTACTGAAGTGTGTGTGTGGGTGTGGGTGTGCGTGCGTGCGTGCGTGCGTGTGTGCGTGCGTGTGTGTGTGCGTGTGTGTGTGTGCGTGTGTGTGTGTGTGTGTGTTGTGTGTGTGTGTGTGTGTGTGTGTGTGGTGTGTGTGTGTGTGTGCGTGCCTGCGTGCGTGTGTGTGAAAAAACAAACCCAGAAAACACAACAGGTTTCTATCAGCAGATCTTGACGGAATGCATTTCAATCAATGCTGGCAAAACCCAAACATCTTCTCACCAAAATTGTGCTTTAATAAAATCAACGTTGAAATGTCGCGGAATGACCAGCTTTGTACTCACGACGCCCTGTTGCGAGGTGCTGTGACGTCACAAATTCTGACCTGACCTTGGCATGGAAAGTTGAATGGGACAGTGTGTTCCGGTACACGAACACACGGAGGGACTGTGTGAATGGCACACAGAGAATCGGACAGTACACAGCTTGAGTATAGGCCTACATTGTGTTGCTCGGTATTATTACACACAGCACGGTCATGGTGAATAAGAGAGAGGAGAGAGAGAGAGAGAGAGAGGAGAGAGAGAGAGAGAGAGAGAGAGATGCTTAATTGTAAAGGCCACGGCCATGAGAGAGAGAGAGAGAGAGAGAGAGAGGAGAGAGAGAGAGAGAGAGAGAGAGAGGTGAGAGAGAGAGAGAGAGACAGAGAGACAGAGAGAGAAAACAGAGGAGAGAGAGAGCAGCAGCAGCAGCAGAAGTAGTCAAACTTATTTGGGTTTATGGGAGTCTTCTACTCCGACGGAGACACACAGTCGAATTTCATTCAGAGTGAAAGCGTCTCTGAAAGCGTAGCTCAAAGTTTCTGACGAACACTGCAGGTGTCTTTATCTCTCGGGCCTGCCTGGTTGACGCCGGGACACCTTATGAAAGTAAGCGTAGAGTACAGCCTCTGTCATGCAGCTTAGACTGGAATGGCCCTCCAAAACATCATTTTCCTCAAACTCATCATCGATCAGCGTGAAAACAGCCTCACATTCTCTGACCCTTCACGCCCTCACGTGACCTCTCCACGTTTGGATCCTCGGTGAATCCGTGTGGAGGCAGCAGCCAGTATCGACAAGATCAGGGGGACTGTTGTCGGACAGACGTGGTGGCATCCTCCGGAGGGGGGACTCTCATTCACGCTGGCTCCGTGGGGAAGGAACTATGATCAACAGCAGGGGACTAGGACTGCTTATAAAGCTCTGGTGCGCCCAGTCTTGGAATATGCTTGCACTGTTTGGGACCCCTACACTAACGAGCACATCACCACCATCGAAGCAGCGCAAAGAAGCGCAGCCCGCGTCGTTTACAACAGGTACCACAACTATGCAAGTGTCCAACAAAATGCTCAGCGAACTAGGCTGGACACCTTTACAGAGCCGGAGAAAGATCGCACGGCTCGCTATGCTTTATAAGATCAGGCATGGCTTGGCACATGTGGACTTTGAAAAGGCTCTTCTGTCTAAGAGAAAACCAAAACTTAGGGGCTGCAACCTCACGTGACAGAAGATCACACTCCCACCAGCTCAACCGCCTCCAGTGTGTCCGCGATTACAGACTGAACTCGTTCCTGCCACGTACATGCAGGAGGGGAACGACAACTTGACAGAGGCTGCTGTGACATCAGAGACTCTTGACCTATTCAGGTCAAGAGCTTCCAGCCTCTGCAAAAACTTCTTTTTTTTCTTAGCGTCTGCCCCCTAAAGTGTCAGAATAATCAACTTGATGATTGTGGACACTCTACGGATGATGGTGAAGTAAGTGGTGTCCTACGTATATTGGATCAGACAACACTGAACATCACCGAAGTGACCTGACAGCAGTGCAGTGTCTTCTCTAGGGGGTTGCCTCATGACGACTGGATGTTGACGGCTCCCCGTGGATTGCCGGTCCACGGTAGAACTGTGGCAGAACATGCCAAGTGAGGACGTGGACGAGGAGCCGGAGGGGAGCGGCGTGAGGACAATGCCACTGAACAATGGCATAGAAGATGAGGCAACAAACAACAGCAGCAGCAACAACAACAACGTAACAACAACCACTTCATGCGAAGATATTTGTAGGCCTAGCCTCCGAACAGAAAGGGTCAGAGAGAGAGAGAGAGAGAGAGGAGAGAGAGAGAGAGA
>CM031613.1:79540241-79557741 GCA_018398815.1 Conus ventricosus | reverse complement strand
GCACACACGCACATTTATACGCAAGTACACACATGCAACACGCACACATGTGCGCGCGCACGCTTTTACACACACACACACACACACACACACACACACACACACACCGCACACACACACACACACACACACACACACACACACACACACATACGACACACACACACACACACACACAGACAAATACACACACAGAGGCCTACACACATACATACACACATACACGCGCGCGCACGCACGCACGCACACACGCACACACATGCACAGACACACAGAGAGAAACTGAATATATATAATAATAATAATTCAAATTTTTTTGCAGTCATTGCAACACCAAGCTGCTCTGAAAATTGCTGGAATCGTGCTCAATTACTTACCCTTGGAATTTATTAGTTTATTATAGTTCAGTCCCTTGCGGATTCATTCCAAGAACTGGCCCTCAGCACTTGTGTGTAAGATAATTATCTTCTTATATTTTCTACTTTTCACAAGTAAATGAAACTTATTTAGTTGTTCCATCATTTTTTTGCTTCTTTGGTGGAACCTTTGGTGGGTTCTTGAAATTCAACAAACGTACTATACTATTCCACACCAGTCTTTTTTTCTGGGATAGCATTCTACATAAAAGCTAAAAGGTAAAGGAGTCGATTTTCCACTTTCCGAGGTTATGAAATGTTTATAAGTTTTCCTCCCTTTTAGACATGGGCTCCCCCTTGAAGACTGTTATCTTGCTGAAGGCTCATGTTGACAATCATACATTACTCTCCACTCACGCACATCCTGTTGGTTGGCAGATGCCACTGCAGCTATGAAAGCTTATCTCCCCTACATTTTCAGTCTGACAAAAAAAAGCAAACTTTGTTTATAATTTAATGAAGATACATGTACATGCATGCATGCATGCATACAATTACCACATACAACACACAGAGGCCTACATACACGCGTGCGCGCGCGCGCGCGCGCACACACACACACACACACACACACACACAAACAGACCAGCTGAATGCATTTCAACAAACCTGATCTGCTCCGCAAGAAAGAAAAAAACCTGAAAAAAATCCACGCTGCCGTTTCTGCATAAATCATGCGCATCTACACCAACAGCACACGCTTTTTCTAGTCACTGTCTAACAACCCCTGTCGGCAAACCACTGATGCAGTGTTTTTAGCAGTCCATGGGTCACACACGTCCAACTCCCGCACACTGTGTCACAATCATCATCAGCTGCCGACCGACTGCACATAAGTGCTGGTCACGGCCTATTTATACCATCGGTGTTGCACACATTCAACAGAATCCATCCAATCTCGCTCCGCTGCAGCAAGCGCTATAGACCAGACCTGCGCGCTGTGTGACAAACCAGTCTGGGTTTCGCTCGGCGGGGAAAACCTCACGCGTCGCTCAGTGGACCGGTGACACCAGAAACGTTGCCCTCCCCTCCTTGCTTATTGTCCCCTCTGGTATGGTATGGTATGGCAGGGTATGGTATGGTATGGCAGGGTATGGTATGGTGTGGTTTCGTATGGTACAGAGTGGTAGTTGTAGAATGACGTGACACGGTGTGGTATGGTATGGATTAATATGGTATGGTGTGGTATGGTATGGATTAATATGGTATGGTGTGGTATGATGTATGGTATGCATTAATATGGTATGGTGTGGTATGATGTATGATATGGATTAATATGGTATGGTGTGGTATGGTATGGATTAATATGGTATGGTGTGGTATGGTATGGATTAATATGGTATGGTGTGGTGTGGTATGGTATGGTATGGATTAATATGGTATGGTTTGGTATGGTATGGATTAATATGGTATGGTATGGCATAATATGGTATGGATTAATGTATGGTATGGTATGGTATGGTATGGTATGGTATGGTATGGTATGGTATGGTAGTTGTAGAATGACTTGACATGGTATGGTATGGTATGGTATGGTATAGTATTGTATAGTAAGGAACGGTATGGCATGGTATGCTATGCTATGCTATACAGGTGTAGTATGATGGTATGGTATGGTATTGTATAGTAGTTGTAGAATGACTTGACACGGTGTGGTGTGGTATGGTATGGTATGGTATGGTTTATAGTAGTATAGTAAGGAATGGTATGGCATGGTATGCTATGCGATGCTAGGTGTAGTATGATGGTTATGGTGTCACGACCGACCTCTGGAGGTCTGTCCTGACAGGATCGGTCTAGATGGGAGTGAAGGGAGTGACTGACCTCACACGCCTCGCAAGAGACCACACAAGAAAGATTACAATACAATACACCATTTATTCACACCAGCACACACATAGTCACAAATAAGCATTCCAACACACACAACATGCACAAGCACAATTAAGCATTACAACACACACAACTGTCACGACCGACCCCGGAGGTCTGCCCTGACAGGATCGGTCTAGGTGGGAGTGAAGGGAGTGACTGACCTCACACGCCCGCAAGAGACCACACAATAAAGATTACGATACAACACCCCATTTATTCACACCAACATACAGTCATAAATAAGCATTCCAACACACACAACATGCACAATCACAATCAAGCATTCCAACACACACAACATGCACAATTATAAATAAACATTTCACCATACGACGTACACAATCACAATCACAGCATTTCAACACATATGACATATACACAATTATAAATAAACATTTCCAGCATCCATCCCTTCCCACACCATGGAGTGCCTCCACACCCTGCCTCTCCAAAGTCTACTGGGAGCACCCTGTCGCACTAGGTGCTCCGAACCGGGTCGGCTCTTGAAGAGAGTCGTTCAAGGCCGACACCTCGACACACACAAGCAGGCAGTGAAGAGCGCGTCCCGGGGAGGGGGGGGGGGGGGGGGGGGGGGAACGTGGCGGTGTTACTGGAGGTCCTGGACGGGGATCAGGGCCGGCCAGTCAAAACACGGGCTTTTCTACCAGAATGTGGTCCCGACCAGTGCGTGATCCCAACCAGCGCGCGGTACCAACCAGAGCGTGGCCCAACCAGCGCGTGGCACCAACCAGTCCGCGGTCCCGACCAGAGCGTGGCCCCAGCCAGCGCGTGGCACCAACCAGTCTGCGGTCCCAACCAGAGCGTGGCCCCAACCAGCGCGTGGCACCAACCAGTCCAGGCTCGGGTGAAGCCCCGGAGGGGGGGAAAGGTAGCTGGGAGGAGAGAAGAAAGGGAGGGAAGGAAGGGCACTGGAACCCCGCCGTCAGTACAATCTGACCCATGCTGTTAAATCCTAACAGCCACTCGCATGATGGGCGAGGGGAGGTCTACTAAATACACCAACAACACCAGCTCAACACAGACCTGAGCATAACACAGTAAACCAATCAAATCAGGAATGTTCGTTAAAGTCTTTTCACACGAAGCAGGTAAAAGACTGCATTAAATCAACAGGCTATAAAACCAATATGAATTATCTTCACCCTTCTCTCACTCACGTTTAACAATTTCCTTTCTTAGGAAATAAACCAACACAGCGACCATCGCTTTATAACTGCCACCACATTTGCAAATAATAATTCAATGGCATAATTGTCACATTTTATAGCCACATTTCAAAATAACACAAATCTCCAACCACGCATCCGAACGACAAATCATGCGTACGCACGCTCGCAACATAAAACTCGTTCTCCTTGCACACACAAACAGACGGTGGCCGAAGGATAAGAGTCCGGTGAATGTGACAGGGGCGGACGAGCGAGACCAAGCAAGTACCAACCCTGAATCACCAGGTTCTCTCCATCCCACCGATACCGCATCACGAGATGCATAAATAGGAGAAAGAATTTTGGATATAATTTAGAATGGCAAGGTTAAAGACTGAATTAACCAGAAGAAAGGTCTCAAACAATATTTCTTTTACAATTTTGAAAACAAAAGAAAATTGCGCAAAAGAGAAGATAAGCCGGCTAACAACAACAAACCAAAACAAACAAACCACGAAACTGATGCTTACCAGCTACCCGTGGGTGACCCCGAAGAGGCGGGTCAAACGACTCTCTCTGCCCTCTGTCCAGTCGAGAGGACAGAGGCGCAGGTGCGGAAAAGAAAGAAAGTGATGCCCCTCTCCTACAGGCCGACTGTAGGAATTGAAGATACGACTGTACCTTCGACGATACGGTGAAGAACCAAGACCGGAGCAGGCGCTCCAGAGACATCTTCCGCTCGAGTGAAGAGCTAACCTCCCTCAGCGATGGCGGCCAACATGCCATGCTGCGTCACAGAGTGAGCATACTTCAAACTAAAGAAATGAAGCACGTGCGACAGGTAAAAGACAGGCGAGAGGCCGATAGACAGCAAGTTCGAGAGAAAGGTACCGGGCCACCCGTGAACCTGCAGGATCAATAGCACGGGCAGTGGAATTAGAGAGAGAGAGAGAGAGAGAAGAAAAACCGAACGTGAGCTGAACTACACCAAGGTGCAACCGCACCACAAGCCACACTAAGGGACGACACGTGACAACAACAACGATAATAAACAAATGAATAATTCCGCCACCCCAGTTGGGTCAAACGTCGTAGGCCTCGTGACAAAACTCGTGACAACAAAATACACATAGTCACAAACAAGCATTTCACTGCACGCAACACAACCATAATCATAAATAATCATGTCCAACACATTCCTTTCCGTGCTTCATGTGGTTCCCCCACCTCTGTCTCTCCAAGTCCTCTGAGAATACCGTGTCGACTCAGGTGCCCCAAACCGGGTCTGTTCCTGAATAGAGTCTTTCAATGCCGACACCCTCGACCACACACACACCCAAATTGCACAACACAGAGCGAACCACACTGGTGACATGGGCTGTAGGAAGTCCGAGGACCGTGGAGAACGCGTCCCGAGGGACGAGGCGTTGTTGCTGAAGGTCCCGGACAGGGGTCAGGACCGTCCAGCGAGGTCCACGCGCTCCTCAACTGCGCGGCCCCAACAGAGCAAGCATGGGTGAAGCCCCCGGGAGGAGAGAAAACGGAATTGGAAGGAAAGAATGGTACCCGTGGGTCGAGGCGTTGTCGCTGAAGGTTCCCGGGCAGGGGTTAGGACCGTCCAGCTAGGTCCACGTATGCTCACACTGCGTGGCCCCAACAGCGCAAGCCTCGGGTGACGCCCCTGGAGGAGAGAAAACGGAACTGGAAGGAAAGGAGAAAGGGTACTGGAACCCGCAGTCAGTACGGTCTGAAATTTGCTGCTTAATCCTAACAGCCACTCGCATGGTGGGCGAGGGGAGGTGTTTGCTGAATACATTAGTAACACCAGCTCAACACAGACCTGAGCATAACACAGTAAACAAACCAAATGAGGAATGTTCGCTAAAGGTCTCCTCACACGAAGCAGGTAAGAGATTACATTAACAGGCTAAACAAACGAACAGCAATTATATCTTCATCCTTCCCTCACTCACGTTCAACATTTTCCTTTCTTAGGAACTGAACTAATACGGCAACCATTGCTTTTTTAACTGCCACCATATTTGCAAATAATAATTCAATGGCACGATTATCCTCACATTTTATAATAACATTTCAAAAATAACAATTCTCCAACCACGCATCCAAATGACTAATCACGCATACGCATGCTCGCAAACACAAAACACTCGTTCCCCCTTTCAAACACAAACAGACAGTGGCCGAAGAATAAGAGGACCGGTGATTGTGACAGGGGCGGACGAGCGAGACCAAGCAAGTACCAACCCTGAATCACCAGGTTCTCCCCATCCCCACTGACCACCGCATCACAAGATGCATAAAAAGGAGAAAGACTTTTGGATATAATTTTGACTGGCCAGGTTAAAGATTGAATTAACCAGAAAAAAAATGGTCTCAAACAATATTTCTTTTATATATTTTGAAAACCAAAAGAAATTGCGCAAAAGAGAAGAATTAGCCGGCTAACAACAAAAAACAAAACAAACACGAAACTGATGCTTACCAGCTACCCGTGGGTGACCCAAAAGTGGTGGGTCAAGCGACTCTCTGCCCTCTGTCCAGTCAAGAGGACCAGCAGAGCAGATGCGGAAAAGATGACGGGATGTGATGTCCCTCTCCTACAGGCCGACTGTAGGAATGAAGGTACCGACCGTACCTTCGACGAAGTGGTAGAGAACCAGAACCGGAGCAGGCGCTCCCAGAGAATCTTCCGCTCGAGTGAAGAGAAAACCTGCCTAAACGATGGCAGCCACATGCCACGCTACGTCACAGTGAGAATACCTCAAGCCTAAGAGGAATGATGCACGTGCGGCAGGTAAAAAAGACAGGCGAGAGGCCGATAGAGACAGCCAGTTCAAGCGAAAGGTACCAGCCACCGTGAACCTACAGGATGAATTGCACGGGCAGTGGAATTAGAGAGAGAGAGAGAGAGAGAGAGAGAGAAAGTAAACCTAACCTGAGCTGAACGACATTAGGTGCAAACGCACCACAAGCCACATTAAGGGACGGATACATGACAACAACCCAACGACAATAAATAAATGAATAATTCCACCACCCTAGATGGGTCAATCGTCATAGGCCTCGTGACAAACTCGTGACATATGGTATGGCATTGTATAGTAGCTGCAGAGTGACTTGACACGGTATGGTATGGTATGGCATGGGTATAGTATGGTATGGTAAGGTATGATATGGTATGATATGGTATGGTATGGTATGGCATGGGTTATAGTATGGTATTGCAAGGTATGATATGGTATGGTATGGTATGGTATGGTATGGTATGGTATGGTATGGTATGGTATTAATATGGTGATGTAGAATAGCCTAATACGGTTATGGTATGGTGTCGTTTTGGTATAGTATGGTATGGTATGGTATGGTATGGTATGGTATGGTATGGTATGGTATGGTGATGTAGAATAGCATAATACGGTATGGTATGGTGTCGTATGGTATAGTATGGTATGGTATGGTATGGTATGGTATGGTATGGTATGGTATGGTGATGTAGAATAGCATAATACGGTATGGTATGGTGTCGTTATGGTATGGTATGGTATGGTATGGTATGGTATGGTATGGTATGGTATGGTGATGTAGAATAGCATAATACAGTATGGTATGGTGTCGTATGGTATAGTATGGTATGATGTAGTATGGTATGGTATGGTATGGTATGGTATGGCATGGTATGGTATGGTATGGTATGGTATGGTATGGTATGGTATGGTATGGTGTAGTAGGCTGTGGTTATTGCATGTTATGCTAGGTGTAGAATGACATGATACGGAATGGTATGCTACTGTGTGATGTGATATGCCATGGTATGACATGATATGCTACTCCAGTTAGGCGTGGTAAGATACAGGATGATATACTATGCCGTGGTATATTGTTGCATGCTTTGTTGTGCTTTAATTGGTGTATCTTGTGTTATTGGATTGAGATGGCGTTGCATGGTTTGTCGAGATATGCTTGAGTTTGATGGGTATGGTATAGCGTGGTATGGTATGGTATGGTACGGTACTGTACTGTACGGTATGGTATACTATGGTACTGTACGGTATGGTATAGTATGGTACTGTACGGTAATGGTATAGTATGGTATGGTGGTGTGGTGGTGTATGGTGTGTGGTGTGGTGGATACATCATGTGGTAGGGAATGGTATGGTATATTGTAAAGTTATAGCATAGTGTGCACACAAAAAGGAACACCGAAAAATGGCCGCCTGTGTAGAATAGGCCACTATGTAATGATGGGAAGTAACCCAAAAAGTCAGGGCTGTGTAGAATAGGCCACTGTTTAATGATGGGAAGTAACCCAAAGAGTTAGGGTTGTGTAGAATAGGCCACTATGTAATGATAGGAAGTAACCCAAAGAGTCAGGGCTGTGTAGAATAGGCCACTATGTATTGATGGGAAGTAACCCAAAGAGTCAGGGCTGTGTAGAATAGGCCACTATGTAATGATGGGAAGTAACCCAAAGAGTCAGGGCTGTGTAGAATAGGCCACTATGTAATGATGGGAAGTAACCCAAAGAGTCAGGGCTGTGTAGAATACGCCACAATGTAATGATGGGAAGTAACCCAAAGAGTCAGGGCTGTGTAGAATAGGCCACTATGTAATGATGGGAAGTAACCCAAAGAGTTAGGGCTGTGTAGGATAGGCCACTATGTAATGATGGGAAGTAACCCAAAGAGTTAGGGCTGTGTAGAATAGGCCACTATGGAATGATGGGACGTACCGAAAGAGCCAGGCTGTGTAGAATAGGCCACTATGGAATGATGGGAAGTAACCCAAAGAGTCAGGGCTGTGTAGAATAGGCCACTATGTAATGATGGGAAGTAACCCAAAGAGTTAGGGCTGTGTAGAATAGGCCACTATGTAATGATGGGAAGTAACCCAAAGAGTTAGGGCTGTGTAGAATAGGCCACTATGGAATGATGGGAAGTAAACGAAAGAGTCAGGGCTGTGTAGAATAGGCCACTATGGAATGATGGGAAGTAACCCAAAGAGTCAGGGCTGTGTAGAATAGGCACTATGTAATGATGGGAAGTAACCAAAGAGTTAGGGCTGTGTAGAATGGGCCACTATGGAATGATGGGAAGTAACCCAAAGAGTCAGGGTTTGTGTAGAATTGGCCACTATGTAATGATGGGAAGTAACCCAAAGAGTTAGGGCTGTTTAGAATAGGCCACTACGTATTGATGGGAAGTAACCCAAAGAGTCAGGGCTGTGTAGAATAGGCCACTATGTAATGATGGGAAGTAACCCAAAGATTAGGGCTGTGTAGAATAGGCCACTATGTAATGCTGAGAAGTAACCCAAAGAGTTAGGGCTGTGTAGAATAGGCCACTATGTAATGATGGGAGGTAGCCAAAGAGTTAGGGCTGTGTAGAATAGGCCACTGTTTAATGATGGGAAGTAACCCAAAGAGTCAGGGCTGTGTAGAATAGGCCACTATGTAATGATGGGAAGTAACCCAACGAGTCAGGGCTGTGTAGAATAGGCCACTATGTAATGATGGGAAGTAACCCAAAGAGTCAGGGCTGTGTAGAATAGGCCACTATGTAATGATGGGAAGTAATCCAAAGAGTCGGGGCTGTGTAGAATAGGCCACTATGTAATGACGGGAAGTAACCCAAAGAGTTAGGGCTGTGTAGAATACGCCACAATGGAATGATGGGAAGTAACCCAAAGAGTTAGGGCTGTGTAGAATAGGCCACTATGTAATGATAGGAAGTAACCCGAAGAGTTAGGGCTGTGTAGAATAGGCCACTATGTAATGATGGGAAGTAACCCAAAGAGTTAGGGCTGTGTAGAAAAGGCCACTATGTAATGATGGGAAGTAACCCAAAGAGTCAGGGCTGTGTAGAATAGGCCACTATGTAATGATGGGAAGTAACCAAAGAGTTAGGGCTGTGTAGAATAGGCCACTATGTAATGATGGGAAGTAACCCAAAGAGTCAGGGCTGTGTAGAATACACCACAATAGAATGATGGGAAGTAACCCAAAGAGTTAGGGCTGTGTAGAATAGGCCACTATGTAATGATGGGAAGTAACCCAAAGAGTTAGGGCTGTGTAGAATAGGCCACTATGTAATGATGGGAAGTAACCCAAAGAGTCAGGGCTGTGTAGAATAGGCCACTATGTAATGATGGGAAGTAACCCAAAGAGTCAGGGCTGTGTAGAATAGGCCACTATGTAATGATGGGAAGTAACCCAAAGAGTCAGGGCTGTGTAGAATGGCCACTATGTAATGATGGGAAGTAACCCAAAGAGTCAGGCTGTGTAGAATAGGCCACTATGTAATGATAGGAAGTAACCCAGAGTCAGGGCTGTGTAGACTAGGCCACTATGTAATGATGGGAAGTAACCCAAAGAGTCAGGGCTGTGTAGAATAGGCCACTATGGAATGATGGAAGTAACCCAAAGAGTCAGGGCTGTGTAGAATAGGCCACTATGTAATGATGGGAAGTAACCCAAAGAGTCAGGCTGTGTAGCATAGGCCACTATTTAATGATGGGAAGTAACCCAAAGAGTCAGGGCTGTGTAGAATGGGCCACTATGGAATGATGGGAAGTAACCCAAAGAGTTAGGGCTGTGTAGAATACGCCACTATGGAATGATGGGAAGTAGCCCAAAGAGTCAGGGCAGAAAAAGGGAACTTCGATGTGTGCGTGCGCGCGCGTGCGTGCGTGCGTGCGCGCGCGCGCGCGCGCGTGTGTGTGTGTGTGTGGTGTGTGTGTGTGTGTGTGTGTGTGTGTGGTGTGTGTGTGTGTGTGTGTGTGTGTGTGTGTGTGTGTGCACGTGCTTGCGTGCATATAGAAATAAGACAGAGAAATAAGCTGCCCAGCTACTCCAGTGCTATTTATGTCACCCTGACAGCAGCACAGAGTCGCTCAGATTCCGCAGATCCCGGTGATAGCTACAATGGATACCAACCCCACCCTGAAAGTCTTCATGGACAACACACATCAAGTCCTTTCACCCTGAAAGTCTTCATGGACAACACACATCAAGTCCTTTCACCCTGAAAGTCTTCATGGACAACACACATCAAGTCCTTTCACCCTGAAAGTCTTCATGGACAACACACATCAAGTCCTTTCACCCTGAAAGTCTTCATGGACAACACACATCAAGTCCTTTAAAAGTCTTCATGGACAACACACATCAAGTCCTTTCACCCTGAAAGTCTTCATGGACAACACACATCAAGTCCTTTCACCTGAAAGTCTTCATGGACAACACACATCAAGTCCTTTCACCCTGAAAGTCTTCACGGACAACACACATCAAGTTCTTTAAAAGTCTTCATGGACAACACACACCAAGTCCTTTCAGCCTGAAAGTCTTCATGGACAACACACATCAAGTCCTTTAAAAGTCTTCATGGACAACACACATCAAGTCCTTTAAAAGTCTTCATGGACAACACACATCAAGTCCTTTCACCCTGAAAGTCTTCATGGACAACACACATCAAGTCCTTTAAAAGTCTTCATGGACAACACACATCAAGTCCTTTCACCCTGAAAGTCTTCATGGACAACACACATCAAGTCCTTTCACCCTGAAAGTCTTCATGGACAACACACATCAAGTCCTTTAAAAGTCTTCATGGACAACACACATCAAGTCCTTTCACCCTGAAAGTCTTCATGGACAACACACATCAAGTCCTTTCACCCTGAAAGTCTTCATGGAGAACACACATCAAGTCCTTTAAAAGTCTTCATGGACAATACACATCAAGTCCTTTCCACCAAAGAAGGGAAACCACACGAAAGATTTAAAGCAGTTAGGTGAAATAGCCGTTGATTTAAAGCAGCTAGGTGAAATAGTCGTTGATTTAAAGCAGCTAGGTGAAATAGTCGTTGATTTAAAGCAGCTAGGTGAAATAGCCGTTGATTTAAAGCAGCTAGGTGAAATAGTCGTTGATTTAAAGCAGCTAGGTGAAATAGCCGTTGATTTAAAGCCGCTAGGTGAAATAGTCGTTGATTTAAAGCCGCTAGGTGAAATAGTCGTTGATTTAATGCCGCTAGGTGAAATAGTCGTTGATTTAAAGCCGCTAGGTGAAATAGTCGTTGATTTAAAGCAGCTAGGTGAAATAGTCGTTGATTTAAAGCCGCTAGGTGAAATAGTCGTTGATTTAAAGCCGCTAGGTGAAATAGTCGTTGCATCCAGAAAACCAAAGAAATCACAAAGCCTCTCTCGACAGTCAAATACATGGCTGAATCAGATACGTTTCACTGCAGCCAACTAAACAGTGCAAACAGTGGCAAAAGAACCAGCTAAACGCCATGGCGGGTGGCAGGGTGATTCCTTGAAGAGGAAACCACAAGGAAGAAAGATGAATGTCTGCTGCCAGAGACAGACCCGTGTCTTCTCCCTGGGAGCTGCAGCGTCCTGTGCTTGAAGGTCATTCCCATTCCAAAGTTCATTCTCTCTCTCTGCTGACACTGGTATCAGCACCGTGACAATTTCCGCTTTTTGGGTGTTTTTTTTTCTCGTTTTTTTTTTTTTTGGCAGATGAAGAGAACAGTGTGAAGCACCAAAAAAATGAAGAGGTGGATGTCGGCCTTAGGAAATTAAAAAAAAAAGAAAAAAAAAGAGAGAAAAAAAAAGAACAAAAATCACCACCTTCGGTGCTCCGCTGATCCGATAACTGATGCCACAAAAAAAAAAAGAAGAAAAAAAAAAAAAGAACAAAAATCACCACCTTCGGTGCTCCGCTGATCCGATAACTGATGCCACAAAAAAAAAAAAAAAACCACTGACAGATTGAAGCCAATGGAAACCCAAATCAATAAGTATACATGGGGCCGGAATAGCTCAGCTGGTAGAGCGCCGGAATAGTACGTAATCTTGGTAATCCTGGGGTTGCGGGTTCGAATCTCCGCCGGGCCGTTTCGGAACAGGGGTTTTTTTTCCCTCGGAGTTAACATTGGTTCTGACTCCATTTCCCAAAGAGGCTCTTCGAATGACTCTATGTTATGTACACGAGAGTGTGGATTGTCAGCGCCTGGAACCTTTGACAAGGCGCTTTATAAATGCTATGTCATTAGTATTATTATTAAACGGCTTGCAGTCCCACGTGGTCTCACTGTCGTTGTACCCTACCATCGCCAAGCCAAGCTGAAACTACCCCTAAAGTCCATTGTCCACGGCTTCAAGTTGGATATAGTGAGACCACTAGCCATGCTGAAGGACTCAGCAGACACGCATGTGAGATCACACCAGCCAAATGAAGAATGGTTGAAAACAGAAACTTCAGGACGCAGTCAATAGAACATTCAGGAAGCAGTCAATAGAAAGTTCAGGACGCAGTCAATAGAAAATTCAGGAAGCAGTCAATAGAAAGTTCAGGACGCAGTCAATAGAAAATTCAGGAAGCAGTCAATAGAAAGTTCAGGACGCAATCAATAGAAAATTCAGGAAGCAGTCAATAGAAAGTTCAGGAAGCAGTCAATAGAAAATTCAGGAAGCAGTCAATAGAAAGTTCCGGACGCAGTCAATAGAAAATTCAGGAAGCAGTCAATAGAAAGTTCAGGAAGCAGTCAATAGAAAATTCAGGAAGCAGTCAATAGAAAGTTCAGGACGCAGTCAATAGAAAATTCAGGAAGCAGTCAATAGAAAATTCAGGAAGCAGTCAATAGAAAATTCAGGTAGCACTGAACAGGCACTTTAGGAAGTAGTGAATCGAAAGTGCAATGAATAGAAAGTATATGTATGAATGTATGAATCACTAACTGACTAGAAAGTGTATGTATGAATCACTAACTGACTAGAAAGTGTATGTATGAATCACTAACTGACTAGAAAGTGTATGTATGAATCACTAACTGACTAGAAAGTGTATGTATGAATCACTAACTGACTAGAAAATGTATGTATGAATCACTAACTGACTAGAAAGTGTATGTATGAATCACTAACTGAATAGAAAGTGTATGTATGAATCACTAACTGAATAGAAAGTGTATGTATGAATCACTACCTGAATAATAATAATAATAATAATGAATACTTATATAGCGCCTATTCTCGGCTAGAGACCAAGCTCTAAGCGCTTTACAATCCACACTCGTTTACACAACGGCTGCCTACCTGGGTAGTGCCGACTGAAGAGCTGCCAGCTGGCGCTTCATTCAGTCGTTTCCCGTGTCATCCATTCAGTATCGTTCAATATCGATCACTCATTTTTCTTACTTCCTTCATTCTTTCCATTTCTCACGCAGGGTGCATGCTATGTGTAACGTGTCATCCATACCAACGGCCAAACTGGCCTACTCTTCCGAAAGTTGGTGATGGGATTTTACGTGTGTGCAAGATGTTATGCATGCGTTCACACACGGAACCTCGGTTTATAGTCTCATTCGAAGGACTGTATGGGAAATGGAGTCAGAACCAATGTTAACTCCGAGGGAAAAATCCCCCTGTACCGAAACGCCCCGGCGGAGGTTCGAACCCGCAACCCCAGGATCACCAAGATTGCGAGTCAGGCGCTCTACCAACTGAGCTATTCCGGCCCCCCTGACTAGAAAGTGTATGTATGAATCACCAACTGAATAGAAAGTATGTGTATGAATCACTAACTGAATAGAAAGTGTATGTATGAATCACTAACTGAATAGAAAGTGTATGTATGAATCACTAACTGAATAGAAAGTATATGGCTGTATGAATCACTAACTGAATAGAAAGTATATTGTATGAATCACTAACTGAATAGAAAGTATATTGTATGAATCACTAACTGAATAGAAAGTATATGTATCAATCACTAACTGAATAGAAAGTATATGCATGAACCAATAGCTGAATAGAAAATATATGTATGAATCACTAACTGAATAGAAAGTATATGCAAGAACCAATACCTGAATAGAAAGTATATGTATGAATCACTAACTGAATAGAAAGTATATGCATGAACTAATACCTGAACAGAAAGTATATGTATGAATCACTAACTGAATAGAAAGTATATGCATGAACTAATACCTGAATAGAAAGTATATGTATGAATCACTAACTGAATAGAAAGTATATTTAGGACTCACTGAATAGAAAGTACATGTATGAATCACTAACTGAATAGAAAGTATATGCATGAACTAATCCCTGAATAGAAAGTATATGTATGAATCACTAACTGAATAGAAAGTATATGCATGAAGTAATACCTGATAGAAAGTATATGCATGAATCACTAACTGAATAGAAAGTATATGTATGAATCACTACCTGAATAGAAAGTATATGTCTGAATCACTAACTGAATAGAAAGTATATGTATGAATCACTAACTGAATAGAAAATATATGGCTGTATGAATCACTAACTGAATAGAAAGTATATTGTATGAATCACTAACTGAATAGAAAGTATATTTAGGAATCACTGAATAAAAGTTTATGTATGAATCACTAATTGAATAGAAAGTATATTGTATGAATCACTAACTGAATAGAAAGTATATTGTATGAATCACTAACTGAATAGAAAGTATATGTATGAATCACTTACTGAATAGAAAGTATATGTATGGATCACTAACTAAATAGAAAATATATGTATGAATCACCAACTGAATAGAAAGTATATGTATGAACCACTAACTGAATGGAAAAATATATGTAGGAACCACTAACTGAATAGAAAGTATATGTATGAATCACTAACTAAATAGAAAGTATATGTATGAACCACTAGCTGAATAGAAAGTATATGTATGAATCACTAACTAAATAGAAAGTATATGTATGAATCACCACCTAAATAGAAAGTATATGTATGAATCACTAACTGAATAGAAAGTATATGTATGGATCACTAACTGGATAGAAAGTATATGTATGAATCACCAACTGAATAGAAAGTATATGTATGAATCACTAACTGAATAGAAAGTATATGTAGGAACCACTAACTGAATAGAAAGTATATATAGGAACCACTAACTGAAAAGAAAGTATATGTAGGAACCACTAACTGAATAGAAAGTATATGTATGAATCACCAACTGAATAGAAAGTATATGTAGGAACCACTAACTTCAAGGTGCAGGAATCAGTAGATAGAGAGTGCTGGTAGCACTGAATAGAAAGTTCAGAACGCGGTAAATAAAAAGTTCAGGAAGCAGTCAATAGAAAGTCCAGGAAGCAGTCAATAGAAAGTTCAGGAAGCAGTAAATAGAAAGTTCAGGAAGCAGTAAATAGAAAGTTCAGAAAGCAGTAAATAAAAAGTTCAGGAAGCAGTAAATAGAAAGTTCAGGAAGCAGTCAATAGAAAGTTCAGGAAGCAGTACATAGAAAGTGCCTAAACAGAACGTTGAGAGGTCAATAGAAAGTGCAGGTAGAGGTGACAATGGGAAAGGAACACTTCAAAATCTGTGACATCACACAAGCCAGCAGGTGTGAACTGGGGTCCACAGAAATGAAGTGTTGGTCAAAATCAAATGGCAACCAGAGACCTAGTGACAAAACAGAACTGGGGTCCACAGAAATGAAGTGTTGGTCACAGTCAAACGGCAGCCAGACCTAATAGTGACAAAACAGAACTGGGGTCCACAGAAATGAAGTGTTGGTCAAAATCAAATGGCAACCAGAGACCTAGTCACAAAACAGACAAAACAAGCCAGAAGCGACACAGCGAGGCCAACAGGGGGCAATGGGAGAAGTCTTGGCTGAAACAAAGTATTACATATGACCTCTCTCAGAATCAGCATCATTCTCAGGTCTGTATGAAATGACCTCCCGTCCTCCATCACAAGCCTTTGGAAATGTGAGAAATCAGATGACCCTTCGTGACCGCTCCGTCAGGACGAACAGGCAGAGGATCACGTCCTGACTTCATGCAAAGCAATGCTGACCACAGGAGGTTCACGTGGGGGTGCAACTAAGTGTGTAGGGAGATATAAACATGCGGTCAGTACTGCAAGAGAAAACACTGCGGCACCAGAAGTTCCAGAAACGACCAAGGCCATGGACCATAGTCTAGAACTACTGCGATGGGTACAGCATGGACGGGTGTGTTACTGGATGGAGCCGATGCCTTGGAGAGATGTTTTTTTTTTTCAGAATAGAAAAACCGTCAAGAGATCATCAGGAAAAGTGGCACGAAACCCACTCTACTTTATTCCATCCAGATTCATGGAAACAAGTCGTTCTGGTCGACCTTACGGAGCTATACCAAAGCAGAATGAAGTGAGTTCACACCACAAGACTGATACAGTATGTCAGTCCAGCTGGCAGCTTGAGAGAATCCGGCTTCCAAGCCACCAAAGTCCTTGCGAAAGAGGATGGAATCGGGGGGGGTGAGGTGGGAGGGGGGGGGGGGGTTGTAGGTTCGTCTGTCCATGATCTTATGACACAGCTCGCGATGTCTGGTCAGAACTAGAAGCCTAAAGCAAAGGCACAGGCGGCTGAAGAGAGGTCCAGCTGGATCTAGTGGAGGAGGAACTTCTTCTTCGTTCACTCAGACAGGAACCCCAAAGGCACTGACGAAGGCTGCTGTATGGCGGAGGCCCTCCAGTGATCCATAAAGCTTTTCCCTCATCGGTTGTTGGTAGGCCAGGTCTCTGCCCTCACCTTTTCATGTGTGGGACAGTCCTGCAGGAAGTGTTCCACAGTCACTGGGGCTGGATCGCAGGAGACACAAAAGAGACCTTCATAAGGTTTACATTTTCTAGCTTAGAAGAGGTCTCCGGTGGCTATGTGGGTAAGACAACCGCCACAAGGCAATTTGGCCGTGAGAAGTCTGACCACCCAGGAGATGGTGGTTCCACTTGGCCGTGAGAAGTCTGACCATCCAGAAGATGGTGGTTCAACGTGGCCGTGAGAAGTCTGACCACCCAGGAGATGGTGGTTCCACTTGGCCGTGAGAAGTCTGACCACCCAGGAGATGGTGGTTCCAATCCTGGCCACCCCTCAAAGAACCCTTTCAGGCAGCAGACCGGCATGTAGGAGTCAGGACCTGGATGCCCCCCCCCCCCTGCCCGCCCCCCTTCCCCTTAGAGTGTCAACA
>CM031613.1:79502741-79522741 GCA_018398815.1 Conus ventricosus | reverse complement strand
GTTTCCCTACTCCATCCTACGTTTCCCTTCTTGTCACGTTTCCTACACTGTCTCACGTTTCCGTACTCCATCCTACGTTTCCCTCTCCGTTCACGTTTCCCTACTCTGTCTCACGTTTCCCTACACTGTCTCACGTTTTCCCTACTCCATCCTACGTTTCCCTACTCCATCCTACGTTTCCCTACTCCATCCTACGTTTCCCTACTCTGTCTCACGTTTCCTACTCCATCCTACGTTTCCCTATCCATCCTACGTTTCCCTACTTCATCCTACATTTCCCTACTCTGTCGCACGTTTCCCTACTCTGTCTCACGTTTCCCTATCTGTCTCACGTTTCCCTACTCTGTCTCACGTTTCTCTACTGTGTTTCACGTTTCCCTACTCCATCCTACGTTTCCCTACTTCATCCTACGTTTCCCTACTCCATCCTACGTTTCCCTACTCAATCCTACGTTTCCCTACTTCATCCTACATTTCCCTACTCTGTCTCACGTTTTCCCTACTCTGTCCCACGCTTCCCTACTCCATCCTACATTTCCCTACTTTGTTTCACGTTTCCCTAGTCTGTTTCACGTTTCCCTACTCTGTCTCACTCTGTCTCACGTTTCCCTACTCTGTCTCACGTTTCCCTACTCTGTCTCACGTTTTCCTACTCCATCCTACATTTCTCTACTCCATCCTACATTTCCCTACTCTGTCTCACGTTTCCCTACTCTGTCTCACGTTTCCTACTCTGTCTCACGTTTCCCTACTCTGTCTAACGTTTCCCTACTCTCTCTCACTCTGTCTCACGTTTCTCTACTCTGTCTCACGTTTCTCTACTCTGTCTCACGTTTTCCGACTCCATCCTACGTTTCCCTACTCTCTCTACGTTTCCCTACTCTGTCTCACGTTTCCCTACTCTGTCTCACGTTTCCCTACTCCATCCTACATTTCCCTACTCTGTCTCATGTTTCCCTACTCTGTCTCACGATTCCCTACTCTGTCTCACGTTTCCTACTCTGTCTCACGTTTCCACTACTCCACCTTACATTTTCCCTACTCTGTCTCACGTTTCCCTTACTCTGTCTCACGTTTCCCTACTCTGTCTCACGTTTCCCTACTCTGTCTCACGTTTCCCTACTCTGTCTCACGTTTCCCTACTCTGTCTCACGTTTCGCTACTCTGTCTCACGTTGTCTCACGTTTCTCCACTCTGTCTCACGTTTCTCTACTCTGTCTCACGTTTCTCTACTCTGTCTCACGTTTTCCGACTCCATCCTACGTTTCTCCACTCTGTCTCACGTTTCTCTACTCTGTCTCACGTTTCTCTACTCTGTCTCACGTTTCCCTACTCCATCCCACGTTTCCCTACTGTGTTCTCACGTTTCTCTACTCTGTCTCACGTTTTCCGACTCCATCCTACGTTTCCCTACTCCATCCTACGTTTCCCTACTCTGTCTCACGTTTCTCTACTCTGTCTCACGTTTCCCTACTCTGTCTCACGTTTCCCTACTCTGTCTCACGTTTTCCGACTCCATCCTACGTTTCCCTACTCCATCCTACGTTTCCCTACTCTGTCTCACGTTTCCCTACTCTGTCTCACGTTTCTCTACTCTGTCTCACGTTTTCCGACTCCATCCCACGTTTCCCTACTCTGTCTCACGTTTCCCTACTCTGTCTCACGTTTCCCTACTCCATCCTACGTTTCCCTACTCCATCCTACGTTTCCCTACTCCACCCTACATTTTCCTACTCTGTCTCACGTTTCCCTACTCCACCCTACATTTCACTACTCTGTCTCACGTTTCCCTACTCCACCCTACATTTCCCTACTCCACCCTACATTTCCTACTATGTCTCACGTTTCCCCTACTCCATCCTACGTTTCCCTACTCCATCCTACATTTCCCTACTCTGTCTCACGTTTCCCTACTCCATCCTACGTTTCCCTACTCCATCCTACATTTCCCTACTGTGTCTCACGTTTCCCTACTCTGTCTCACGTTTCCCTACTCTGTCTCACGTTTCCCTACTCCATCCTACGTTTCCCTACTCTGTCTCACGTTTCCCTACTCTGTCTCACGTTTCCCTACTCCATCCTACGTTTCCCTATTCTGTCTCACGTATCCCTACTCTGTCTCACGTTTCCTACTCTGTCTCACGTTTCCCTACTCTGTCTCACGTTTCCCTACTGTGCTGTCGTTTGTCACACGTGTTCGTACTCTGCCTTCATTTCTCTATTTTATCCCACTTTCAATCAACTTTGTCCCACATTTCTGTACGTTGTCCCACATTTCTGTACGTTTGTCCCACATTTCTGTACGTTGTCCCACATTTCTTGTACGTTGTCCTACATTTCCCACTCCCCTGTCCTACATTTCTCTAAGGTGTTCGAAGTTTCCCTATTCTGTCCTAAGTTTTTCTTCAGTGTTCTTATGTTTCCCTACTCCTTCTTACGTTTCTCTTCTCTGTTCCACGTTTCCCTAATCTTTCTTATGTTTCTCTTCTCTGTTCCACGTTTCCCTACTCTAATTAATGTTTTTCGTATCTGTTCTACGTTTCCTAATTCTTTCTTGTGTTTCTCTTCTCTGTTCCACGTTTCCTGCTCTTTATTACGTTTCTCTTCTCTGTCACACGTTTCCCTAATTTTTTTTTCTGTCCCAACCTCTGCGCCACCTCAGAGGCAGTTGCACCCACCCCGCTCATTTCCGACACCCCGTCCACAGCCCCCAGCCCGGTCGGCCCCGCCGCAGCCCGGCCCCGGGCCATCCACAGGGAGCAGTCAATGTCAAGTCGTCAAGAGGCAACCCCACCGGAGGAGACACTGCACTGCTGCCGAGTCACTTCGGTGGTGTTCAGTGGCGCCTGTTCTGATCTAACATACGCAGGACACCACCTACTAAGCCCCCTACTGACGACAATAATTGCTTGGTCGCGGAGTCGGCATGAAAGAGCTCTCCCTCCGGAGGGCGCCACCACGTCCGTCCAACGACAGCCCCCATGGACTCGCCGATACCGGTGACCCCGACGGAACCAAACCAAGGCCACAAACGTGGAGATGACATCGAAATTGAGGTCACCATGAGAGCAGGGCATGAAGGGCCACAGAATTTGAGACTTTTTTATGCTGATCGATGAGAATGAGGATGATTAAGATGACGCTACGGATTTCCATTTCGGTCTGAGACTACATGACAGGGCTGTACTCTACGCTTCCTTTCTTAATATATCCGGGCGTCAACCAGGCCCGAGAGATACAGGCACCTGCAGTGTTGGTCAGGAAATTTGAGCAACACTCTCAGAAACGCATCCATTAAGTGGATGAAACTCGACTGTGTGGTCCCAGTCTTCCCAACTGAGTCCGCAGCAAACTCAACTCTGGGTAGGAGCCGGTCGGGGCAGACAAACCACATGACTCTGATGGGATTCGAACCCAGGACCTCCCAGCCGGGAGTCCGCGACGCTAACCACTTCGCCCCGGGGGCTGGTCGTTCCCCTAATCTTTATTATGTTTCTCTTCTCTGTTCTAAGTTCCCCTAATCTTTATCACGTTTCTCTTCTCTGTTCTACATTTCCCTAATCTTTCTTATGTTTCTCTTCTCTGTCCCACGTTTTCCTTATCTTTCTTATGTTTCTCTTCTCTGTTCCACGTTTTCCTTATCTTTCTTATGTTTCTCTTCTCTGTTCCACGTTTCCCTAATCTTTATCACGTTTCTCTTCTCTGTTCTACGTTCCCCTAATCTTTCTTATGTTTCTCTTCTCTGTTCTACATTTCCCTACTCTATCTAAGGTTTCTCGTCTCTGTTCTATGTTTCCCTTCTCTGTCTTACTTTTTCTACTTTGTCAGAGGTAAAACTACTCTGTCCTCCTGTTCGCTGTTCTGCCCTTCGTTTTCCTACTCTGTTGGACATTTCCCTACTCCGTTCTACATGTCACTGCCCAGCCTTCTGTTTCTCTTGATCTGTGTGGTGGTGCATTTCCTCTATCCATTGTTTCTTCTCTGTCCTATATTTCACTATTGTATTCTACATTTCCTACCCCCATCATACGTTTTCCTGCTCTGGTGAATGTCTTTCTACTCCGACCCACCTTTGTCTACTGTGTCTTTCGTCTCCTTAACTGATCCTAAGTGTCGTTTCTCAGTCAAACATGTCTCTAATCTATGCTAAGTATCGTTTTTCTCCGTCAAACATTGTCTCTGATCTATCCTAGTATTGTTTCTCCGTCAAACATGTCTCTAATCTATCCTAAGCATCGTTTCTTCGTCAAACATGTCTCTGATCTATCCTAAGTATCCTGTTTCCGTCAAATATGTCTCTAATCTATCCTAAGTATCCTGTTTCGTCAAACATGTCTCTAATCTATCCTAAGTATCGTTTCTTTCCGTCAAACATGTCTCTGATCTATCCTAAGTATCCTGTTCCGTCAAACATGTCTCTAATCTATCCTAAGTGTCGTTTCTTCGTCAAACATGTCTCTGATCTATCCTAAGTATCCTGTTTCCGTCAAACATGTCTCTAATCTATCCTAAGTATCGTTTCTTCGTTAAAAATGTCTCTGATCTATCCTAAGTATCGTTTTCTCTCGTCAAACATGTCTCTAATCTATCCTAAGTATCCTGTTTCCATCAAACATGTCTCTAATCTATCCTAATGTATCGTTTCTCCGTCAACATGTCATCTAATCTATCTCTTCTTCTTCTTCCTTTATACGACCAACATCATTTTGCTGATGGTTTGTGGTATTTGGGAAGATTGCCGAAGATTACGCTGTTGGAGGATTTGAAAAGAAAAAAGAAAAGAAAAGAAAAGCAGGGGGGGGGGGGGGGGGGGGGTGTTAGAAAACAGTGGTCAGGAGGAGGGCAAGAGGGGAGGGTTGGGGGGTGGGGTGGGGGAGGGGGGGGGGGTTGTTTAGGTTCTAAAGATGGAAGGCCAGCCTGGACTTGAAGCATGTCCAGTGACTCAGCTGTCACAACCTCCTGAGGCAACTTGTTCATTCTGGTATGGTCCTTGGAAAAGAACGTCATCTGCCTGTACCCGCGTCGGGCATGTTGGAATGTCGTAGCTCTGGTCATTGTTGATCCTCGAGCTCAGCCTGCTGTCAGATGGTTTGGGCAGGTACATGGAGTTGATGGAGATGAGTCCGTGATGGATATTTATAAACATCTCCAAGCGGGCTTTCTTAGACGCTGTTGTAGGGAAGGCCAATTACGAGAGTCAAGGATGGAGTCCACGCATGATGTTTGGCGGTGGCGATTTGACACCCATCTTGCTGCTCTTCGTTGGATCTCTCTCGAGGGCCTCAATCTCGTTTGCAGTGTAGGGATCCAGACGGTGGCTGCGTACTCAAGAAGCGGGCGAACAAGGGCTTTATACGCAGTTTCCTTTGTTTTCTTGTTGCCGATCTTAAGGTTGCGCCGGACAAAGCCTAGGGTCTTGCTGGCTTTCTTCGTGATGGAGTCAATGTGAGATTCCCACTGCATATTGTCTGGATGTTGACACCAAGGTATTTAGTGGTGTTGGCGTTTTCGATATTCTATATTCTGGCCATGTAGCTCATACACAGTAAGTACCGTTCTCCGTCAAACAAGTCTCTGATCTATCCTAAGTGTCGTTTTTCTCCGTCAAACAAGTCTCTGATCTATCCCAAGTATCGTTTCTCTCGTCAAACATGTCTCTGATCTATCGATCCTATGCAGGATAGATTTAGAGAAGGTTGAACAGAGAGGGGACACGTAGGATAGAGAATGCCAATGAATGTAATGTAATGTAATGTAACGTAAAGGATATTTATAGATCGCTTTACCTCGCGAGAGCCCAAAGCGCATATTAAGAAACATGATAAAATACTAATTCTAACGCAAACGCGCACACAAACACACACACACACACACACACCACACACACACACACACACACACACACACCACACCACACACACACACACACACACACACACACACACACACACACACACACACACACACACACACACGAAAAACAAAACCACACATGAATGATAACGATTGTAAGATTAGTGATAATGATGATGATGATGATGATGATGATGATGATGATGATGTGATAATGATAATAAATAATAATAATAATAATAATAATAATAGTAATTATAATCATACCAAGAAGAAGAAGAATGATGATGATAATGGTAATGATAGTAGTAGTAGTAGTAGCAGCAGCAGCAGCAGCAGCAGCAGTACTAGCAGTAGTAGTAGCAGCAGCAGCAGTAATTGTAGCAGCAGCAGCAGCAGCAGTAATTGTAGCAGCAGCAATGAAAAAGAAGTAAGTACAAAAAAAAGAAAGAAAAAAAGCTAAGGTAGAGGAGAACTGAAAAAAAAAACCCGGCTGAATCAATTTGATCGGGGAGGAAGAAAAGTAACTATCATAATGCTTTCACTGCCCAACTTAGAAACAGGTGTCCGATAACATATCCTTTGTTAAATAGAAGAGAGAGAGAGAGAGAGAGAGAGAGAGAGGTCACACCTTCTATTCTAACGCCCACTCCTACGGGAGTCGTGGGTTCGACCCGTAGGGCTAGCACTATCTTTGGTTCGACTGAATCCCGCCAGCTACACAATAAATCTGACAGCAATGGGGTCATCTAGGAGTCATGACCTCAATGTGACCCGCTGCCCTTTAGAGGAGTGACGGAGTTTCGTGCTGCCTTGAAACACTTATCTCAGGGGAGATGACTCTCTGAAGTCCTTCTGCTGTCGAGTCTCTCCTTTAGAGTTTTCTACTCCTGAAATACCCCTTGGGACCGTGTAATGCTTTTTGCGTGCGTTTTGAATCAGTGATTACAAAGTACACATGGAAGACAGCCTACCGTCTATGACTCTGATCTATTACAGTTATTTCCAACCCCACGTGAAAGTTGTCCAGTCATTTTCTCAATGTTTCGACATCTAGGAGGAGTTTCAGGAAGATGAGCTCACTGACTCAATGATGGCGGAAAATACATGTACACACATACAGATTCAAGATCAGGAGTGTTCATGTACTTTGTTGTTCGTGTCCGTCCGTGCGCGCGCGCGAGACACTCTGTGTGTGTGTGTGTGTGTTGTGTGTGTGTGTGTGTGTGTGTGTGTGTGTGTGTGTGTGCGCGCGCGCACGCGCGCCAATTTGACAAGTCTGTGTTCTATGGTGGTGTTCAAGATGTGTTTGAACACTCCATACAGTCTCGCCAAAGAGCATCTCCAGACAAACAGAGACCCAACGACTAGGGTCATCGTCTTCTGAATTCATATGAATCTCACTCGATGTACCCCAGTGGTCATCGTCTTCTGAATTCATATAAATCTCACTCGATGTACCCCAGTGGTCATCGTCTTCTGAATTCATATAAATCTCTCTCGGTGTACTCCAGTGGAAACTTCTGAATTCATATAAATCTCTCTCGGTGTACCCCAGTGGTCATCGTCTTCTGAATTCATATAAATCTCTCTCGGTGTACCCCAGTGGTCATCGTCTTCTGAATTCATATAAATCTCTCTCGATGTACCCCAGTGGAAACTTCTGAATTCATATAAATCTCTCTCGGTGTACCCCAGTGGAAACTTCTGAATTCATATAAATCTCTCGATGTACCCAGTGGAAACTTCTGAATTCATATAAATCTCTCTCGGTGTACCCCAGTGGAAACTTTGTAGAACCTGCAAAAACCGAATAACGTCAACTTTCATTATACAGTCGTCTCTCTCTCCCCTCTCTCTCTCTCTCTCTCTCTCTCTCTCTCTCTCTCTCTCTTCTCTCTCTCTCTCTCTCTCTCTCCTTTGATCTCAGCCAGTCAGATATCCTTTTTCTATGTCGTCCTGAGAATGTAAAATTGGAGTTGTAAGTAAGAGCTAGGCGTTGTTTATTTAACATGACGACATTTTTTTTAAAACACTGTGTCTCCACTTATGTCTTGTTTTGAGAAATATATAGCATGAAGATGTTTAAGAAAATCTCTCTCGTTGTAGATTTTGAGTGGGAGTGGATCCTACGCTGGTATTTGTATGTACATATTCAAGGGATGTACTGTTGTTGACCAGGTAGGTAAATAGAAAACGCAGAGAAATCTGAAGCTGGCGCTTTTGATGTGCATTTGTCTGATGCCCATGGTCCGATATGATTTCCTCTCTCGGTTCAGAAAAAAATGTACAGAAAACCACATCAAAAATGTACTGACACATCAAAACTGAAACCGCATAAAAATGTACTGTAACCATCAAATGTACTGTAAACCACATAAAAATGTACTGAAAACCGCATCAAAAATGTACTGTAAACCACATAAAAAATGTACTGTAAACCACATCAAAAATGTACTGTAAACCACATCAGACAGGTCCTGGGGAAATTAAACAAAAACAAAGTCTGAAATGTACCTGGAACGTTCAACAAATTACAATATAAATGAATCGATTACGTTGTATAAACAAAGTAGTGTGTCTTTTTACTGACATAGATAAGAATTGCCATCGATTCTTGTTGATTCAGTAAGGGATACGGTTTTGTTAATTGTGTGTGTACACGTGTGTGTGTGTGTGTGTTGTGTGTGTGTGTGTGTGTGTGTGTGTGTGTGTGTGTGTGTGTGTGTGTGTGTGTGTGTTTTTTTAGCAAATGGACACAGTTGAAATGACTCACGAGATTCCTGCTGCCAGGATATTACCAAAGTTAATTACTTTGCTTTAATGGGGCTTGTAAGAAAAAAGAAGAACTGTGTATTTTCAAACGAAACATAAGGTGGTCTTCTCGGATCTACTTCCGGATGGTCATTTCACTGCAGTTAAACGAACAGAGTGTAAAAAAAAACAAACAAAACAACAAAAACACAACAAACAACAACAAAAACAACAACAACACGAAAAGCTCTGAGAACACCAGGATGGCAAGGAAATCAAAAGATGGCATTGAGAACTGCGCTTGTTGACAAAATACAATCAAAGAATTTCAATGAAAAAGATGGCGTTGAGAACTGCGCATGTTGACAACAATACAATCAAAGAATTTCAATGAAAAGATGGCGTTGGAGAACTGCGCTTGTTGACAACAAACAATCAAAGAATTTCAATGAAAAAGATGGCATTGAGAACTGCGCTTGTTGACAACATAACAATCAAAGAATTTCAATGAAAAAGATGGCTTGAGAACTGCGCTTGTTGACAACAAACAATCAAAGAATTTCAATGAAAAAGATGAACAATGAAACAGTTCCAAATGTGCGACGTCACTTTCAGTTTCTTAACCAGACTGAACCAAACTTTAATACAGATATCTTAAATGCAACAATTTCTGAATATGAAACTGAAACAACAACAACAACAACAACAACAACAACAACAACAACAACAACAACAACAGTATTTCTAAAAAAACTTAGAAACAAGCAAAGCTGCTAGTAATGACCAGTACATCAAAAGAATATATCAAAAAGTGCTTTTTCTTTGTCGACCACATTTTGAACATTGTTCTCTAGTTTTAGACTGTGATCATGTGTTAAACGAATGGGTCACAGGGCTAGCTGTGCCACATTGATCGTGTGTTAAACGAATGGGTCACAGGGCTAGCTGTGCCACATTGATCGTGTGCTAAATGAATGGGTCACAGGACTAGCTGTGCCACATTGATCGTGTGTTAAACGAATGGGTCACAGGGCTAGCTGTCCCACATTGATCGTGTGCTAAATGAATGGGTCACAGGACTAGCTGTGCCACATTGATCGTGTGCTAAATGAATGGGTCACAGGACTAGCTGTGCCACATTATCCAAAGTGGGACGGTAAGCATGGTGGCGCTCGCTGCGAGTGCGGCATAGCAGCAGACGCCAAGAGAGAGGTGGCAGATCTCCCTTGAAGGACACTGATGTGAGAGGTCAGTGTCAGGCGGCGCAGCGATCCTTCCAGCCATATGGGTGACGGCGGGTCTAGCCTGTGTCGCCGGAGATGTGGGGCGATCGGCGATGGAGCGCTGCCTGACTGCAACTACTGTGGCCTGGGTAACCATGTTCTGAGCCAGGCAGACATGGGGGCACTCCTTATGGGTGGGGCTGAAACATTGCCCTCTCGACCGCAGTCTGCGAGTACCCGCCGAATATTAGGAATGCGCAGCGCTCCAGCGACTTTCGTCCTGCTCCCTCCTTGAGGCGGCCTCACGCGGCACAGGACCATCGCCACCGAGCACGAAGAAGGCCGCCTGGTGGTCCTGAAGACAGCCTTTTGGTTGGGGAAAAAGAGGCGAAATACACGACACCCATCGTCGGCCGACCAACAGCCGAAATCAAACCGAAGATCAGGAGGAACCAGAGCTCGGAGAGAGAAATACGACGGCCCCCACACACAACTCGCCCACTACTGCCTGCAACAACAGTTGCCACAGAACATGCAGACCTATGTCTGCAAGTAAAGCGTGCCCCTAAGGACCTCAGACCAATAGGACGTTAAACTCGCCCATCAACGCAACAACACAACGCATGGTGACAGTAATTACAGAGGGTTAATGCTGTAGAGTTGTGTCGGTGTGTTGGCCACGGCAATCTTCAATGACAGGCTTACTGACTAGTTGAAAACACGGGACGTTTCTCAGAAAACCAGGCAGGGTGAAGACGTCTTCATTGCAACGACTGATCTTGCGCTTGTCATGGAAAACTTTCATTAACAGCGATGCATAAACAAACAAACAAACAAACAAACAAACAAAAACCTCTACTGTGCCATCAGTGGCTATCAAGAACATTCGATCTTGTCTGACAATGAGCGGTATGACATAAACTGATAAAGCAGCGTCTTTCTGGCAATCTGTTTTGATTTGTAATGAAAAAGAAAAGAAACACCCGAAGGTGCTGGGGAGGACCCAGAGAAGCACCGTCTTCACCTGCCTTTAGAGCAGTCCTGTACCACCCTTGGAGGCCTGCGCTGTGTTGACGATGGGTACAGGCACGCGCAGGACACTCCATTAAGATATCAAGGGACATAACTGCTCCTGAACAGAGGTAAATTAGACTACAGGATGCAGCTCATAACAGCCTTAAAGTAGCTCCATGGTGTACCAGCTATTTGATGCAGAGCCACCGGCGAAAAAACATCTCCAGCTTCCGAGGCTACCACGCCCAACCACCCTCTGCACTGGGGGAGACGGGTGCCTCAGACCGCAAGCTTTCCATAGGTTCTTAAGTGCCTCAAGGACATCAGTTTTTAGTTTTCCCACTGTATAGGACTTTTCTTGTGGTTGGTTCTTTCCCACGTCATGGACCTTTCTCAGGGTCAGCTTGTTAGGCAAAGAAAAGAAACACCAGTTGCTGGGGGGACCGAGAAGCCCGTCTCACTGCCTTAGAGCCAGTCTGTACCACCCTGGAGGCCTCGCTGTGTATGACGATGGGTCAGGACGCCAGGGACACTCCATTAAGTCTCAAGGGACATAACTGCTCTGAAAGAGGTAAATTAGACACTGGATGCAGCTATACAGCTTAAAGTAGTTGAATTTGTATGCGTGTAATAGCTCGTTTGTTTGTTGTTTTTTTAGATGGGGGGAGGAGGTGACACCGAGCTTATTAGGGTCAGGACGTGCGTAGACGTGTTTTTTTTTGTTTTTGTCTTTTTTCTGTCCCACCTCGCGCCCCTCAGGGCGTGCACCCACGCCGCCATTCGACACCTCCACAGCACAGCCGTCGCCCGCGCAGCCCCGAACGCAATCACGGAGCAGTCATGTAAGCGTCAAGAGGCAACCCCGGAGGAGACATGCACTGCCGAGTCACTTCGGTGTGTTACGGTGGCGCTTACTGATCACTACGCAGGACAGCCCCCCCCCCCCCCCCCCCCCCCCCCCCCCCCACTGGACTCCGGGCGCGATACCGCCCCGTGTGACCCCGACGGACAACCACAACCAACGGCCACAGACGTGGAGAGGACATCGAAACTGAGGTCACCATGAGAGCAGGGCATGAAGGGACACAGAATTTGAGACTTTTTTTTATGCTGATAGATGGGGATGAGGATGATTAAGATGATGCTACGGAATTCCATTTCGGTCTGAGACTACATGACAGGGCTGTACTCTACGCTTCCTTTCATAATATATCCGGCGTCAACCAGGCCCGAGAGATACATGCACCTGCAGTGTTGGTCATGAAATTTGAGCAACACTCTCAGCAACCATCCATTAAGTGGATGAAACTCGACTGTGTGGTCCCAGTCTTCCCAACTGAGTCCGCAGCAAACTCAACTCTGGGTAGGAGCGGTCGGGGCAGAAAAACCCACATGACTTCTGATGGGATTCGAACCACACGACCTCCCAGCCGAGAGTCCGCGACGCTAACCACTTCGCCACGGCGGCTGGTTAGACAGTGTTTTCACCTCTGTTATCAATTATTCATGAAAGATCTTCAACATGATCTTATTGGCAATGATTGTTCTACTCTTCGGTGTGAGATTTCGATTCACAAGAAAGAAGCTTGCAAAATCTATTCGATGACTTGTTTTTATATACTGAGGACAATTCCATTAGCTGTTAAAAATCTGCTGTGCAGAAGGAACTTGATATCTTGCCAACATTCTGTGAGAAATGGAAACTTGAAGTTAATCCAGATGAAAAAAAAAAAAACCAAGATGGTTATGTGAGGTATTTACTTTTGGTTATCAGCGATTAGATATTGCTAACTCATTTAAGTACTCAGGCACTGTGTTTAGTCAAAAGGTACTTTTTTTCAAAGTGAAAAAGGTGTGCTTTCGTAAGCACAAACACTTTAGTCAATGTCCTCCTTGTAACAACATCTAGGAAACAAAATTTGCCCGCTGGTGTCTGGAGCCTTTCCATTCAACGTGTGAGACAGGCATTATTGTCTGGCCCCAAATTTTGGGGTGTTAAGAATATTGACGCTTTAGAAAAGCTGACTTCTACGATTGATAACGAAACAGGAATCTAACGCATTTCAATCCTTGTAAACGACACACACACACACACACACACACACACACACACACACACACACACACACACACACACACACACGCACACACACACACACACACACACACAACGTGCTTGCGTGCATGCGTGCATGCGGGCGTTAGCGCTTGCACGTGCGCGCGCGCGGGTGCGCCCGCGCGTGTGTACGTGCGTGAAGTGGTGTGCGTGTCTGTACGTAGGAGTGCTTGAGTTAATTCATGTGTAAATATGCGTACTCTCTCTCTCTCTCTCTCTCTCTCTCTCTCTCTCTCTCTCTCTCTCTCTCTCTCTCTCTCTCTCTCTCTCTTCCAGTGTCATTTTGTTGTTGTTATTATACTCATCGTGCTGAATTTTGAATGTAGTCCCCTTCAGAAAAGGCTGTGGCCTATCCTGAATATAAAAAAAATCATTTTTTATGTCCTCTCTCTCCCCTGCCTCTCTCTCTCTCTTCTCTCTCTCTCTCTCTCTCTCTCTCTCTCTCTCTCTCTCTCTCTCTCTCTCTATCTCACGGTGAGTAAGAAAAACGTTAGACGTTTACTGAGAACTAGCCGCCGTTCAAAGATCCTGAAGATATTAAAGAATATGTAATTGCAAGACGGGATTTACAAAAATTTACTGAAGAAGAAGCAGAAGGAGTTTAATAAATGTTAATAGATAAACTAGTAATGTAAATAAAAAGTCAAAAGGATTTTTGGGATAATGTCCGTAAAACTAATTTTAAAAGTAAGCAGGTAAGAAACACTTATATGTGCTGACACATGGTTCCAACATTTTCGTGTTTGCTACAAACGGATACAAATGAATTTCCCATATGATGTTTCTGAGGAAGAGGTAGATAATTGTGTGAACCGCCCAATTTTAAGGAAGAAGTGTTGCTAGCTATAAGAAAACTTAAGAACCGAAAGCAGCTGGGCCTGATGGTATCATAGGCGAATTGTTTAAGTACTCATGTGAAGAAAGTAGTCCGTTTTTTCTTAAATATTTCAACAAGTTATTTGATAGTGGCACATTTCCTCGACGTTGGACAGAGTCTATCATTTTGCTATTTTTAAAAAAAGGTGACTTAAATAACCCTCATAACTATAGAGGAATTTTCTCTTAGCGATATTAGCAATAAAACTATTTAACACGATTATTAACAAGCGGTTGCAAGAATGGGTAGAAGAAAACGATATCACTGGCAGCATCAGGCTGGTTTCAAGAAAGGATATTCAACTATTGACCACATGTTTACCTTGTTAGCCCTTGTTCAAAAACAATTCTCTTACAATCGCAAATTGTATGTAGCATTTATAGATTTTGAAAAGCATTCGATTCTATTAACAGACACTTGCTTTGGCCAATTTTGTTTAAAAATGGTATTAAAGGAAAATTGTACAAATGTATTAGAAGTATTTATAATGTAGTAAAAGCGCGAGTTCGATGTGGTGCGAAATTGACAGATTGCATTGAATGTACAGCGGGGACTAAGACAGGGCGACGCTTGCAGTCCAATATTATTTTCTTTATTTATTAATGAGTAGCAACTGAGGTGTTTTAGGAAGGGAAAAGACATGGCGCTATGCTGTCTCTGGAGGCATTTGAATTATTTATTCTGTTATTAGCTGATGATATATCTTACTATCTGAGACTGTAACAGGACTACAAACACAGTTAAACAATTTACAAAGAGCATTGCTTCTCTTCAGTTAAAAGTTAACATGAATAAAAGTAATGTCATAGTATTTCGAAAGGGTGGTTATTTAAGTGTGAGAGAAAGATGGTTTTATGATGGTAGTATAATACCTGTTGTTTATGTGTATAAGTATTTGGGAATACTTTTTTCCACCGTCTTAGTTTTGTTCTTGCTTGTAAAGATCTCGCGAGTCGGGCAAAAAATGCGCTGATTTGAATTATGAAAAAATTGCATACACTTAATAATAACTCTTTCGTTTTGTTTATGAAAATTGTTTGACTCGCAAGTTCAGCCTATGGTTCAATATGGGGCAGAATTATGGGGATTAAACAAGGCAGCTGTTCATTGTGAGACTGTGCATTGCTACGCTTTAAAGAAATTCCTCAGAGTAGAGATGAGGACACCAAATGACCTTGTCTATGGTGAAACTAACAGGTATCCTATATATATAAAATCAGCTGTGAAATGCGTACGCTACTGGTTTAAATTATTACAAATGGAACAGCAAAGAATTCCACGTAAAGCATATAATATTTTATATGATTTAGATCTGAAAGGCAAAGTAAACTGGGTGACTCAAGTGCGAACCTGTTTGTTTGAATATGGTTTTGGGTTCGTCTGGTACAATCAGGGGGTTGGAAACGTTAACGATTTTATTCGTACATTTCGCCAACGGTTACTAGACTGCAGTTGGCAAAAATGGAATGAACATATTCAGACCAGCAGCAGATATGACATGTATAGAAATTTTTGTGATACGCTTCTTTGAAGCCCTACCCATTATTGGATTTAAATCCACATTTGAAATATATAACAACAAGATTCAGGCTTGGAATCTCAGGGTTAATGGTACATAGCTTTAGATACAGAACTGTCAACAGAAGTGTTTTATTTTGTCCAATGTGTAAAGAAGCAGAGGAAAATGAGGTACATTTTGTTTTTTGCTGTCCAGCACTTACACATATTCGACAAAGCCATATAAAACCTAAGTATTACCGACAACCCTCTTTGTTCAAACTCAGTTTACTAATGTCCTCACAAAAGCCTCATGACGTGCGGAATTTTTCACTATTTCTGTCCAAGGCATTCAAGTTTAGAGAATTAGTAACGTCTTAGTAATGATTCTTTTGGTTTTGACCCTACGCTGTTTCTGTTTCTATGTATTGTTATTGGTACTTGTTGAGGTTTGTTTTGTGTATGAATCTGGGCCCACTTATGTTAATTGACAAATTGCTTATAATTATGTTCACACACCCCTTCACAAGGGGCTGTGGCCATTGTGAATAAACTCATCGGAATCGGAATCTCTCTCTCTCTCTCTCTCTCTGTCTGTCTGTCTGTCTGTCTGTCTCTCTCTCTCTCTCTCTCTCTCTCTCTCTCTCTCTCTCTCTCTCTCTCTCTCTCTCTCTCTCTCTCTCTCTCTCTGTCATATCCCACGTGTCAAACCGAAA
Source organism: Conus ventricosus (assembly GCA_018398815.1). Taxonomy (NCBI): domain Eukaryota; kingdom Metazoa; phylum Mollusca; class Gastropoda; order Neogastropoda; family Conidae; genus Conus; species Conus ventricosus. The sequence continues at coordinate 79,506,691 of CM031613.1, read as the reverse complement.
GTAAAGAGTTCCCAGTTTCTACCCGTCCTTCACCTTAACCGTGAAACTGACAAGGCTCACCCACGCGGGGACAGTCATGGGCTTGTTCTGGTCGATGTTTCTGGTCCGGGTGGACAGTGAAAAGACCAGTGTTTTCAACCTCTCTTTCTCATATCGGTTATGAACAAAACTAAGAAATTAGCATCTGCGGCTGCGTCAATAACATCATGCTTTTAGTGATTTTCTTTTCTCTCTCTCTTCTCTCTCTCTCTCTCTCTCTCTCTCTCTCTCTCTCTCTCTCTCTCTCTCTGTGTAGTGATTTAAATCTAAAATCAAATGATCTCTCTCTCTCTCTCTCTCTCTCTCTCTCTCTCTCTTCTCTCTCTCTCTCTCTCTCAACGGAGAATAGAAGAATGTGAGCTTGCGTTTACTAGTCTTGTTTAGCGTGTAAGGCGAGTGAAGGGAATGGGAACAGTATTTCTGAATTAAGCGGGTGGGAATGGTTAGCGTAGGAAAGGATGTTATATACGGAATGTTTTGCGACTGTTCTCCCACGTGTGGGTTAGTCATTGTTATAAATATCCGTTTCCTTTCTAATAATTGAGCGTTTTGATAAATCCATTACTTCCTGATACTTTGTCAGTTTAATCATTATTTATTTTCTTTATACTTTCCTGATACTTTGTTAATTTGATCATTATTTATTTTTCTTTATACTTTGTTTTCATTATATTTCAGTGAATCAATGTGTCAAGTCGAATGTGTACCCCCTTGCCTTAATGGCTTGTTAAGCTGAAGGCAATTTAAAACGTCAAAGCGTCAAAGCGTCTCTCTCTCTCTCTCTCTCTCTCTCTCTCTCTTCTCTCTCTCTTCTCTCTCTTCTCTCTCTCTCTCTCTCTCTCTCTAGCGCTTAACCAAATGATCTCTCTCTCTGTCTCTCTGTCTCTGTCTCTGTCTCTGTCTCTGTCTCTCTCTCTCTCTCTCTCTCTCTCTCTCTCTCTCTCTCTCTCTCTCTCTCTCTCTCTCTCTCTCTCTTTCCTCTCTCTAGTGATGACGCAGTCTGAAACCAATGGATAAAAGTGTTTTTAAAAGGACGAAACATTTATTAATGTCCTATTAATTTTGATGTGTTATGAAATCACTTTTGGTCTCTAAACCAGGAAGATTCGTATGATGATCTTTCTTGTGCAGTTTCTTTTGTATTTCGTGAACCAAACATTACTGTAGGCTTTTTTTTAGTGCATGAGTCACTGTAGATGCAACTGGAAAGGTATTTTTTAAAGTTTGTTTTAAATATGAGGGGAAAAAAAGTGGTTTTTCGTTCTTCGTGTTCATGTCCTAAATGTTATTTGTCTTTGTCCTAGGGAGACCAAGAGGTCCAAATGCATTGTGTGTTGTCATGTGATCTTGTTTGTCTGTGCCCGCGGCGGTAAACTAACCCCTTTTCTTTCTAAACTCTTAAGAAGGTTTTTAAGAAGCCCGGCTAAACGGCTTTGGAGCAATTTATGGAGAACTTTCTCAGCGATCTTATTGTACAGTATGCTTACAGTTTTGAGCAATTATTTGAGACCTTTCTGACCACATCTTATTGTCAATTATGCTACAGTTTTGAGCAATATATCGGAACGTTCTGACACATCTTATTGTGAACTATGCTACAGTTTTGAGCAATATATCGAGAACATTCTGACCAAATCTCATTGTCAATTTATGCTACAGTTTTGAGCAATATATCGAGAACTTTTCAACCACATCTCATTGTACATTATGCCACAGTTTAAGACTTGATACTGTACTAGAGGAATTGGGTAACAGAGCTAACTGTGTCACTTTCACAAAGAAAGAGTGACAGGAATGATTGGAATATTTCCAGAGGGATAGCACTGCAGAGTCGTGTTGATTGGCTGCTCACGTCAATCTTGAATGACAGGCGTACTGACATTGTTAAAAACAGTGGACACTTTCCAGAAAACCAAACAGGGTTTAGATGTATTCATTCAACGATTGATCCAGCTTTTATCATTCAAGTTTTAATGAGCTCATTTGCGATGAAGAAATTAAAACTCTAACATGCCTTTACTGGATATTAAAAGAACATTGGATTCTGTTTAGTGGCAAGAAGTATGGCATAAATTGATAAAGCATGACATTTCTGGCAAGATGCTTCAAGTTAAAGATGAATATGAAAAAATGAAACCTTGTATTTTTTCTTGACGGGGAAAAAGTCCGCGGAGTTTCAGAGCAGTTGGCGAAGGAGAAAATATCTCACCTCTTTTATTTCCATTATTCATAAAGGATCTTCAATAATATCTTATTCATAATAGTTGTTCTGCTCTTTAGACTGACGTGGGTTTACAAAACCTGAAGCTTGACAAAATGTATGCTAACAACACATTTTTATCGGTTAATACCAGGCCTGCTTTGCAGAAGAATCTTGATTTTCTACACATGTTCTGTGAGAATTGAAGACTTGAAGTTAATCCACATGAAACTACGATAGTCATTTTTCACGGGAGAAAGATAAACAACAAAAACATGTCAAGCATTTCCTTTTGGTAATCAAGGAATAGAGATTGTGAACTCAGTTACGTATGTACGTATTGCATTTAGTCAAACAGGTAGATTTTTATAAATCAAACATGCGCGTACGATTTAACACTTAAGTCAATGTTCTTCTTGTTACTAACAGCGAGAAAACAAAGTGTGCTCGCTGGTCTCTGCTTATAGCTTTCCATTCAAGAGTGATCACCAGAATGTTTATGTGGCTGTGAAATTTGGATGTTTTAGAATGCGACGTTTTTGAAAAGCTAGGACTGGGAGTTTTTTTTTTTGGTTAATATTTGTCTAGATTAACTTAAAAAAAGATTCTATGATTAAAAGCAAAACAGGAACCTAACGCATTTCAGTCCTTGTAAAAGTCAAAATGATCAGATTCTCGACTGATTTGGTAACACTTACATCTGAACTATACTCGAGCAAGATGGATAAATATTTTACGTGAATGACATGGGAAAGGTATTTAAATTTCATGATAGTTTAATCCAATTGAAAGCAATTGTACACAGTGTCTTTCATGTACTTTGTTTGTCAATGTCATCGGTGGTAACTAACACCCTCTCTTTCTAAAATTTGTACATGAGACGGGATTTGACTATGTCCTGGAGTCTCAGTTCTTTACGAACAAAATGGATTATTATGTCCACATGTAAAACAGGAATTACAAAACATTTTTATACCTCATTGGCCTAGCTCGCTGGAGCACAGCAATCGATGTTCATGTTATAAACATTTCAAGACTGAACTGTGAAGAAAAAAAAAGGATTGTTACCTTACCACAGTCTTATGTCATATCTGTATTCCAGTTCACAATCGAAGTGGGAACGCGTTCCATCGTTCCAAGAGAGCTGCGTTTTGTCATTACTTTGAAATCGATGTGATTGGAGACAAAATTCAGTTTATAATGGAATTAATTTCCAAAATACAGAAATCTTCAAAAACAATTTATTCCAGAAAGTACTTAGAACCGAAATATGTTTTTTGATTTTTGTAATCTATTAAAAACAGGGTGGGGTAAATATTACAAATTAAGCACATTTATGAAAAACAGAAAGGCGGAAAGATAGTTCGGTCCTTTTCCCATTATGCTATAAAAGACACACACACATACGCACAGATATGTACACATATAGCCTATATACAGATATGTGTGTTCACACAAACCCACACGTTACACACACACACACACACACACACACACACACACACACACACACACAACACACACATACACACACACACACATACACACACACATACACACACACACACACACACACACATGCGACCACGCACACACATGGGCCCATGCCCACACATAATAAACACACGTGTGCATCCACTACACACACACACACACACACACACACACACACACACACACACACACACACACACACACACACACACACACA
>CM031613.1:79482741-79487741 GCA_018398815.1 Conus ventricosus | reverse complement strand
GACGAGAGATGAGAGAGAGAGGGAGAAGACAGACGACCGCGCCCGCCCGCACGACAGGGAGAGATTGGGAGGAGACACCCAGGAGAGAGAGGAGAAGAGACGAGGCAGCGGAAAGAGGAGGAGGGAGTAAGAGAGGGGGTGGGGGAATCTGCTATGCAAGCAGTGGCCATTACCTTGTGGCGTTGTTTTCAGTGTGCAATGAATCTGGGGTTGGGGGTTGGGGGATGAGGGTGTGGGGTGAGGGGTGAGGGGTAAGGTCGGAGGGTGAGGGTGTGAGGGAAAGTGTGGGATGAGGGTGAGGGGTTTGAGGGGTAAGGGTCGAGGGTTGAGGGGTGATGGGTAGGGGGTAAGGGTAAGGGTTAAGGTCGAGGGGTGAGAGGTTGAGGGGTGAGGGGTAAGGGTTGAGGGGGTGAGTGGTGAGGGTGTGAGGGGTAAGGGTCGAGTGTGTGAGGGGAGGTGGAGAAGGTGAAGGTCGTGAGGAGGAGGGGTGAGTGGGATGAAAGGATGAGGTGTGCGGATGTGAGGTGAGTGGTGAGGGATGAGGGTGAGAGGTGTGGGATGAGGGCGTGAGAGGTGTGGGATGAGGGGTGAGTGTGAGGGGTGGGGGCTGAGGAGTTGTGGGTGTGAGGGGTGGGGTTGGTGAAAGGTGAGGGTTGAGTGGTGAGGGAGTGAGGGGTGAGATGGTGAGGGATGGAGGGGTGGTTGGTGAGGGGGGTGAGTGGTGGCGTGGTGAATGGTGAGGGAATGAGGGTGAGTGGTGAGGGATGAGGGGTGTGAGAGGGTGTGGGGTGAGGGGTGAGTGGTGAGGGGAGAGTAATGAGGGATGAAGGGGGAGGGGTGAGGGGGGAGGAGTGGTGAGGGGTGAGAGGTGAGGGAATGAGGGAGTGAGTGAATGTGAGGGATGAGGGGTGAGAGGTGAGGGGTGAGGGGTGAGTGGTGAGGGGTGAGTTAGTGAGGGATGAAGGGTGAGGGTGGGGTGATGGGGGGAGATGGTGAGTGGTGAGGGTGAGGGGATGAGGGGTGAGAGGTGAGGGGTGGAGGGTGAGGGGTGAGAGATGAGTGGTGAGGGATTGAGGGGTGAGAGGTGAGTGGTGAAGGATGAGGGGTGAGGGTGGTTGAGGGATGAGGCGGTGAGGGGGTGAGCGGTGAGGATGAGGGGTGAGGGTGAGGGTTGAGGTGTGGGAGAGTGAGGAGTGAGAGGTGAGGTGTGAGGGGTGTAGGGGTGAGGAGTGAGCGTGAGGAGTGAGAGGATGTGGGAGGAGGGATGAGAGGTGGGGATGCGGGGTGAGGGGTGAGGGTGTGAGGATGATGGCTTGAGGGACTGAGAGGTGAGGGATGAGGGATGAGAGGTGGGGGGTGATGGATAGTGAGCGGTGTGGGATGAGAGGATGAGGGGTGAGGGGTGAGTTTGTGAGGGATGAGGAGTGACGGGGTGTGGGTGAGGAGTGAGGATGAGGATGAGAGGTGAGGGATGAGGGGTGAAGGGTGAGGGGTGTGGGATGAGGGATGAGAGGTGAGGATGAGGGATGAGAGGTGAGGGTGATGGGGTGAGCGGTGAGGGATGACGGGTGAGGGGGTTGGGTGGGGAAAAGTTGTTGAGGGGTGAGGGGTGTGGGGTGAGGGGATGAGGACTGAGGAGTGAGGGCATGGGGGTGGAGGGGTGAGGAGGTGAGGGGTAGGGATGAGGGGTGAAGGTGAGGGTTGAGGGTAAGGGATGAGGGTGAGAGTGTGAAAGGTGAGGGGTGAGAGTGTAGAGGTGAGGGATGAGGGGTGGGGGGTGATTGGCGTGAGAGGTAAGGGATGAAGGGTTGGGGGTGAGTGGTGGTGGTGAGGAAGAGGGTGAGTGGTGAGGAATGAGGGGTGAGGGGTCTGAGTGAAGGTGAGGGATGAAGGGATGAGGATGAGGGGTAAGGGGATAGGATTGAGAGGTGGAAAGGTGAGGGAGTGAGGAGTGAGAGGTGAGGGTGGTGAGGAGGTGACGGTGAGGTTGTGAGGGTGAGCAGGACGGGTGAGGTTGAGGGGTGAGGGGTGCGCAGTGAGAGGTGAGAGGTGGGAGTGAGGGAGTTGTGGGGTATAAGGAGTGACGGGTTGAGAGGTGAGGGGGTGAGCACTGGAGGTTGGAGGTGAGGAGGTGAGGGGTGTGGGGTGTGGGTGAGGGGTGAGCACTGGAGGTGTGAGGTGAGGAGTGAGGGAGTGAGGAGGGTGAGGGGTGTGGGTGGTGAGCGTGAAGATGGTGTGGGGTGAGGGTTGAGGATGTGAGGTGGTGAGTGGTGAGGGGTGTGGGGTGAGGGGTGGAGAGGTGCGGGAGTGAGGGGGGAGAGGTGAGAAGGGGTTGAGGGGTGAGGAGGTGAGGAGGTGAGGGGGGCAGGGGTGAGGAGTGAGGGTCGTGGGGGTGAGGGGTGAGGGGTGAGGATTGTGAGGGTGAGGGGTGAGGGGTGAGGGTGTGAGGAGTGAGGGGGTGAGGGGTGAGGGGTGAGGAGTGAGGGGTGGAGGGGAGAGGTGTGAAGGGTGCGGAGTGAGGGATGGGGGGGTGAGAGGTGAGGGGTGAGGGAATGAGGGGTGAGCTTGTGAGTGGTGCGTGGTGAGGGGTGGAGTAGTGAAGTGGTGAGGATTAGGGCGTGTGAGGTGGAGGATGAGGGGTGGGGGTGAAGGGGTGAGGGGTGAGTGGTGAGTAGGTGAGAGATGAGAGGTGGGGGTGTTTGGGATGAGGGTGACGGCGGTGAGGGATGAGGTGTGAGGGGATAAGGGGTGAGGGTGTGAGAGGTGGGGATGAGGGGTGATAGTGTTGGTGGAGGTGGAGGGATGAGGGAGGTGAGTGGTGAGGGATGGGGAGTGTGAGGTGAGGGGTGAGGGGTGAGTGGTGAGGGAGTAGTGAGGGGCTGAAGGGTGTGGGTGTGAAGGGGGGGACGGGAGTGGTGAGGGGTGAGAGGTGGGGGATGAGGGGTGAGAGGTGAGGGGGGTGAGGAATGAGTAAGGGGTGAGAGAGATCAGTGGTGAGGGATGAGGGGTGAGTGTGAGTGGTGAAAGGATGAGGGGTGAGGGGTGTGGGATGAGGGGTGAGCGGAGTAGCGTGAGGGATGAGGGGTGAGGGTGTGAGGGATGAGGTGTGGGGATGTGCGGATGTGAGAGGTGAGGGTAGTGAGGGGTGAGGGTGAGGAGTGATGGCGTGAGTAGTGAGAAGTGTATGAGGTGAGGGATGAGAGGTGAGGGATGAGGGATAGAGGGGTGAGGGTGGGTGAGGCATGAGGCATGAGGGAATGAGAGGTGAGGGATGAGGGATGAGAGGTGAGGGATGAGGGGGTGCTGGTGAGTGGTGAGAGGTGAGGATGAGGGGTGAGGGGTGAGGGTGAGAGGTTAAGGGGATGAAAGGAGGTGAGGGTTGTGAGTGTTGGAGTGGTGAGGAATGAGGGGGAGTGGTGAGGAATGTGGGGTGAGGGTGTGAGTGAAGGGTGAGGGGTGAAGGGTGAGGATGAGGGGTAAGGGATGAGAGTGAGAGGTGAAAGGTGATGGGTGAGGGAGTAGAGGTGAGGGTGTGAGGAGTGACGGGTGAGGTGTGAGGGGTGAGCAGTGAGGATGTGAGGGAGGGAGTGTGAGGGTTGTGATGCAGTGAGAGGTGGAGAGGTGAGGGGGTGAGGGGTGAGGGGTAAGGAGTGACGGGTGGAGGAGAAGGGAGGGGTGAGACTGAGAGGTGAGAGGTGAGGAGTGAGGGGTGAGGGTGAGGGTAGTGAGGGTGTGAGCACTGAGAGGTTGAGAGTGTGAGGAGAGAGGGGTGAGGGGGAGGGGTCGAGGGGTGAGCCACTGAGAGGTGAGAGGGGGAGTGAGGGGTGAGGGGTTGGGGGTGAGGGGTGAGCAGTGAGAGGTGAGGGGTGAGGGTTGAGGAACGTGAGGATGAGGGTGAAGTGGTGAGGAGTGAGGGGTGAGGGTGAGGTGTGAGGGGGGTTGAGGAAGTGAGGGGTGAGGGTGAAGGTTAGAGGGATGGGGGGTGAGAGGTGAGGGGTGAGGAGTGAGGGGTTGAGGGTGTGAGGGGTGAGGTGTGAGGGATGGGGGGGTGAGAGGTGAGGGTGTGATTGGTGAGGAGTGAGGGGTGAGGGTGAGGGGGTGAGGAGTGAGGGGTGAGGGGTGAGGGGTAGTGAGGGGTGAGGTGTGAGGTGTGAGGGGTGAGGGTTGAGGGTGTGAGGATTAGTGAGGGGGTGAGGGGTGAGGGAGTTGTGCAGTGAGAGGTGGGGTGTGAGGGGTTGAGGGGGGAAAGGGGTGAAGGGTGAGGAGTGAGGGATGGGGGGTGAAGAGGTGAGGGGGTGAGGGTGCAGGGATGAGGGATTTGAGTTGGAGTGGTGAGTGGCTGAGGGGTGGGTAGTGAGTCGCGTGAGGGAATAGGGGTGTGAGGTGACGGATGAGGGGTGAGGGGTGAGGGGTGAGGGTGGTCGTGAGAGGTGAGGGATGAGAGGTGAGAGATGAGAGGTGAGGGGTTAGGATGAGGGGTGGAGGTGAGGGTTGACGGGTGAGGGATAAGGGTGTGGGGTTGAGGAGGTGAGGGTAAGATGAGGGTGGGGAACTAGTGAGACTGGTGAGAAATTGGAGTGATGTGGGGTGAGTGGTGAGGGATGAGGGGTCGAGAGTGTGAGGGGTGAGGGGTGAGTAGTGAGGGATGAAGGGGAGGGTGAGGGGGGAGTGGTGAGGGTGAGAGGTGAGGGATGAGGGGTTGAGAGGTGAGGGGTGAGGGAATGAGGGGTGATAGATCAGTGAGTGAGGGATGAGGGGTGAGAGGTGAGTGGTGATGGATGAGGGGTGAGAGGTGAGGGATGAGGGGTGAGCGGAGAGCGGTGAGGGATGAGGGGTGAGGGGTGAGGATGTGAGGAGTGAGAGTGAGATGTGAGGGGTTGAGGATGAGAGGTGAGGGATGAGGAATGAGGGGTGAGGGTGAGACATGAGGCATGAGGGATGAGAGGTGAGGGATGTAGGGATGAGAGGGAGGGATGAGGGGTGACTGGTGAGTGGTGAGA
>CM031613.1:79466641-79479141 GCA_018398815.1 Conus ventricosus | reverse complement strand
GTTAAATGTCAGTTAATTGGGCTTAGACAAGTTTTATGCAGTTAATTGGTCATAGCATGTCGAAATGCTGTTAACTGGTCATTAGAAGGGAAATGCAGGTAATTGGTCATAGCTAGTTAAATGAAGGTAATGGTCTTTCGAAAAGTAAAAAATTTTATTGACGTGAAAGTTGATAAGAGGACCTGTTAGGGAAACGGGATTTTATGGTTACAAAAAAAATTACCCAGTTGTATAGCGATGTGTACAAGAATTTTTGCTGTGTGGAGTTGCTGTGGTGTTGTGTGTGTGTGTGTGTCGTGTGTGTGTGTGGTGTGTGTGTGTGGTGTGTGGCTGGGTCTGTCGTTGTGTGAGTTGTGTGTGTGGTGTGTTGTGTGTATGTTTGTGTGTCTGTGTGGGGGTCTGGTTGTGGTGTCTGGTTCTGTGTGTTGGTGTGTGGGTCTGTTGTGTGTGTGTTTCTGTGGTGTGTCCGTGTGTGTGTTGCTTTTTAAAATATTTTATAAAACCGTGGATGTGTCTCTTTTAGCGTTGGCATCGGAGTTGTCAAGGTAGCAATGAAATAGAAACGTGGTTTCGATTCATCCAAAGTATTTTTTCTAACGCGGAAGATTGTTGCGGAACTTTGATGTATAGTCTCTCAAAGCGTTTGCTCCGTCCCATCTTGCCTGTGGGCGTCTGGTTCCAACCTTTAAGCTTCAATCTTTTAAAAAAAAGCAACAGTGCCAGCCTTAATTCTAAAGAAAGAAAGCGTATTCGTTGGGTGTGCAATGCAGCGGTCAGGTTGGTATACAAATTTCATGTAGTGGCATGTTCTCATTTGCGCCCGCATATCTGGGTGCCTTCCAACACAGCTTCTAAACTCTGGCTGCATGTTCGGCACTAGTTTAATTTTGCGCTATTTGCGTCCCAATTTATGTGCTCATTGTCGTCCGCCCAATTTGAAATTCGGTTTTAGTCCCAATATAAATTCTTCTTCATTTCGGGTCCCAATTAAATTTTTTGATTTCGTCCCATTTAGCTTAGGCATGGCGTCCCCAAATTTATAAGTCTGCCGTCTCTTTTCGTCCCAAGTTACTTTAATTGCGTCACCAATAGTATGCGACTATGGGTCCCAATGTAATATTCGGCTTATTTTCGTCACACAATTTATTATTTATTGCGTCCCTATTCAATTTAGATTCATTCTTGGGCGTCCCACTTTAAATTCACTTTTTCTTTAGTCCCTAATTTATAATTAATGTCGTCTCCCAATTTTGATGCTCCATTTCGTTCCAATTTAATGTGTATTCATTTCGTCCCAATTAAATTATATTATTTCGTCCTAATTAGATTCATCCAGTTGTCCCATTTAAATTTGCGTGTTACCTTTGCGTCACCATTAAATTATTTATTTTAGTCCCAGTAGAGGGCTTCATTGCGTCACATATTTATGGCGTCTTCATTTCCGGCCCAGTTAGGTTCCCAGGTTAAGTTCGCCCTTGCGGCCCCAAACAAAATCTTCATTTTGTACCATATCAAAGTATTATTTTGTCACATTCAAATTCTTCACTTTGTCACATTCAATATTCTTCATTTTGTCCCAATCATTATGCTTCATTTCGTCAATTCTTCGTTTCGTTGCCAAATCACTGTCTTCATTTTCGTCCCAGTCATCAATTTCGTCATTTCGTCCCATATCAAATGGGTTTTTTCGTCACCGATCGCGAGTATTCATTTCGTTCAATTCTTCATTTCGTCAATTTTCCATTGTTAGTCCCAGTCAGATTCTTCCTTTCGTCCCAATTCATCTCTTCTGGTCAGGGCTATGATGAAATAAAAGCTTATCACGTTTTCAAAAAAATGGTAATCATGCAAATACCTAAAAAGTCAGTGTTTGAGGGGTTTGTTTAAAAGTGGAAAATTAATGCAACATGTTTGTGGGCAACGTTAGTCTCGGGGGAGAACCAGACGTATGGAATATTTGCGCCCGATGCGATTGTTTCTGATGGTCATATGCGTTGCTGTGGATGTTTCGGGACCCACAGGGAGTGTGGCTGTCTCTGCTGCCATTTGATGCAATTGTTGGCCGATAGTTTGCCGACGAGTTGGTCGGCTGCTGGGCAGCTGCTGCTGCTTGTTCTTGCTATTGTGCACGCTTTTGTGTCATTCGGGCAAGCTTCGGAAGCTTCTCATTCGCAGCTTCCTGCAGCTGGTCATAGTGTGTCTCCAGTGGAATCTGTCATGAAGCAAGCTTCTTCCCAGGTGTTGGTGTCGATTGCGAGAGCCTTACGGTCGCGCTTGAAAACTCCTTTGAAGCGGATGTTTGAGTTGTGGGTCTTCCTGTGGTTTCTCTTGCCAGAGGCAAGCTCTCTGCGATTCCAGAATTGTATTTGGGGGCTTCCTGCAGTCAATAGCATTCGGCACATGACAATGCCACCCTGAGGCGACGCTTGACGGAGAAGAAGAAGTGTCATGCTGGGAATCGTCTATTGCACCGCTAAGCACATCGTGTGTTTGGCACGCTGTCGTCAGGTCCCATTTCCCATGTGATCCCAAGATCGCCGGACGACAGCGCATGTGGAAGGGCAATTAGCCTCTTCTCTTGTGGGGCATACTGGGTCCAGGGTTCGCTGGCGTTCAGGTGAAAGTGTTGCACACAGGCTCGATATCGATACACAGAATTCTTGGTGTTCCGTGTTTACATGCTGTTGGTTTCCCACCGACTCTCGGTGATAGTCTAGGCAGGGTTGGTAGAGGCCTGGCCTTTCCTTCTGTTGATTCTACCGTATCCAGAGAGAGGTTGTCCGGTGGTGATGGTGGAACCGAGATACGTGAACTGACTAACGGCTCTATTTCAGGGTTGCTTGGTGTTGGTGTTGCGGGGGTTGCTCTTCAGCATCCTGAGCCCATCACATTCGTCTTCTTCAAGCTTATGGTCAGGCCCAAATATCACAAGCTTTGCTTATGGCCAGTCCATCAGACTCTGTAACTATGCTTCGGTAAGTGATGGGTGGGCAAGAGCAGCGGCATCCTGCTAACAGCATGTCATTGATGGTCACTTCCTACTTGGCTCTTTGCATTCAGCAGTGACAGGTTATAGCCCGAGCCAGGTTGAGGCACAAGGTTTTTTTGTTTGTACAGTCGGCTCATCTGTCGGGTGATTGTGAAAGGTAGACGCCATCAGTTGAGTGTCGCTAAAAGGGGTTCGTGCATCAGAAGGGGGCTGGACGGACAGCGAAAGAAGATGCCGAAGGAGGGTGTTGGGAGCGAAGGGTCACAGCCCTCTGTTTGGACGCCACTCTGCGTATGTATTAGGTTGGAAGGCATCGTGTTGTCGAGCCCGTAGTCTGCACTGTGGCATTTAATGTCGTCGTGAAAGGACTGGATCACACTCAACAGTTTGCGTGGGCAGCTATCTTCGCCATAGGGTCGGTTGACCGTGTCCATCTCTCTGCTGACTAGATTCAAATGCCCTCTGGGTCTAGTCAAATGTAGGCCAGAAAGAATGAGGGGCTTGGTACTGCTATCTGCATCGTCTCTGCAGCTGTCTGATGGAGAAGACCATGTTCGAGGGCTTTGATCTCTCCGAGCGGAACCGCACTGCGATTCTGGGGAACACTCTGTCAGCGGAGCTTCTGAGCAGGTTCAGGGACGGGAAATTTGCAAAATACTTTGCCTACAATGCTCAGGAGAGATTATTCCTATGTAGTTATTGCAGTCTCGTTTTGTCCGCCCGTTGTGTTTTGGATAATGTGTACGATATTGGATCTCTCATGTCTTGAAGGTCGTTCACTGCTTCCTTCCTCCCTGGCACGGACCTATAGGAGGTTGTGAGAAGGTTCTAAGCAGTGCACTGCACGCCCCAAACTTGATGATGAGGGGTGAGTTAAGCCATCATTCCTGGGGCTTTTCCTGTGGAAAGGAGCATGATTTTGCTTTCTCTAGTTCTGCCAGGGTGGGTTTCTCATCCAGTGCCGCCTTGAGGGGAGCGGCTTTCGTTCGATTCGTGGGCCTCAACGGTGACGGGGTTCTGTCCTTCTGGCTGGGAGTACAATTCGGAATAATGTCCACCCATCGCTCCATCTGCTTGTCTTGTCTGGATGGTTCGCCGTGGCACTGACTTCTATGGTGCTGTAGTCTTCGTGGTGGGGCCCATGTGGCCATTAGGTGTTTGATGCCGTCGTACATGCCCTTGATGTTTCCGTCTTCAGCCGTTATCCAGGTAGCTTTGACATAGCTGGAGCCCAAAGTTGGCGTTTAGCGCCACTGCGTTTGCGCACTGCCTTGCTATTCTCTTACTGTACTGTGCTCTTCTTTGCAAATCTGTACACCTGCTGGGTTCTCTGGATGGGGGAGACATAGCCAGGTTATTCCAGGTGGGCACTGCCCCGGCCGTTATCCTATGGCTGGTGTAAGAGTGAGTTGTGGTGGAGTTGGCCTCAACAGTCGTTGTTCTTAGTCTGTTGTTGCTTTTCCAAAACTCTTCATGGCAGGTGCTGTGTATCTGTTATCGCTGATGTGGTCCATCTCTCAAGTGGCTGAGCCTCCAGCTGAGGGTCGTGTTGAACATCTTCGGAGAGGGGCTTGGGTTTAATTTCCGCCGCCTTGTCAGGGGATGTGTGGTCTTGTTCACATCGAGGCGAGGTTTGCCTTCAGGCCTTTGAGCGAATGTATCTTCTTGGGTGGTGATTAAGCAAGATCTCTGCAGCACACCAGCGATAGTGTGATCGGTGGTGTCGCAGTCGGCGTGTGGAAGGTGCGATGTAAGATGGACACAACCTCAAGGCAGTCCGACTGTGGATATCAGGTCTAGCCTGTCGGTTGCAGTTTGTGAATTGTGCTTTAAGGCCTGCCGTGGCTAATCTCTGTCCCCATCATCTGCCTAATACCCTATTAAATTTGGCGCGCTCTCTCTTTGTCTCTGTCTCTCTGTCCCTCTCTTTGTCTGTCTCAGTGTCTGTCTCTTATTCCTCTCTCTGTCTGCCCCCCCCCAACCCCTCTCCCCACCCCCTCCCCCCCGACTCCTCCCACACCCTCTCCCCCCCCCCCTCTCCCCCCCTCCTCCCACTCTCCCCTGCGCACCCCCCTCTCTTCTCCCCCCCCCCCTCACACCCCCCCCACCCCCCTCCCTGTCTTAGCTATCTATCTTCTCTTTCTCTTTTTCTTTCTGTCATGAGGTGTTTCAGAGGTGTGTTTGTTTTTTTTGAAAGCTTGTTGTGTGTAATTTATCTCTGTATGTATGCATGTGAGCATGCTGGCACATGTCCTTACAGTATTTACAATTGGGTGTATAGAGGTTCTCACATTTCTTTTGCTAAAAAACATTCTGGAGTATTTTGCCCCTCACTTATTTTTTTAGGACTTGAGGTTCATACCAATCTTTATTTTTCTTGTTCATAAAACAGTGTACCAATATTGGACGCATGCGGGTATATTGGCATCTTCTGTGTACCCGATTTTTTCTCCATTGCCCGCCGCTTCCTTCAGCATCCTTTGCCCCTGTCAAGTCAGGTCCTCTGTTCGGGAAATTCACGTGCAGGCCACCTCAAGAGACAGGCCGAGATTTGCCCGTGACCCTGCTTTCAGTTCAGGCCCCAATCCCCCACGCCCTGGTTCAAAACGCTCCAAGGCCGCCTGCAGCCTTTCTCGTCACCGGGAGGTCCTTCTCAACCCAGGGACGACGCGGGTTCCCATTTGGACCACGGGGGTCCAGAGGCAGGCAAACATGCAGGGGTCGGCCTCCGACTCGGCCGGGGGTCCCCCCGCCGAAGCTTCCCACGCCTCCGACGGCCCACACCCCTCCCCCAATGGACTCGCACCCGACCTGTGGGTACTTCACCCCGGGCCCAGTCCTGTGGGGCGGTCTGTCAGGCACCTCAGTGCCTGGGGAGCGGGCGCCTTCCCGCAGCCCTTGGCTCCTTCTGAGGGTGGGTGATCAGGTTCTCGGGGAACGAAATTACAACATGACGGCAAAACATAAATAAACGGAAAATAATTTTCCTCTAGTATTTCTGCTGCAGCATTTTTATAGGTGATGTCTTCTTTGTTGAACCAAATGCCGAAGGTTACAAAGGGATCTTGTTAACAGGTATTTAACACGGGATTGATATGGAGTCTTGTTTTTCACACTGGTGATTGAATCTGCTGTGCCCTGTCCTTTCTTGCCACTTACGTTATTGATTTTTTGACCCATAGTCAATTTCCCATCAAAACATCTTATTTGTGTTGTATCTCTGTTGTTGGTCTGTTGGCTGTCTGTCTGTTCTGTCTGTTCTCTCTCTCTCTCTCCTCTCTCTCTCGTCTATCTCTCTCTCTGTGTGTGGTGTTGTTTGTGTTGGTTAGTGGGTGTGGGGGGTGTGCTTGTTTTTAGTGTTGTGTGTTGTTTTTGTGTTGGTTGAGGGGGTGTGTTGTGTCGCTTGGTTTGTTTTTGGCTGCTACTTTTTTTTTTTTTTGGGTCAATGAATCTTTTTTTTTTTTTTTTTTTTTTGTTTCATGAATGTCTTTTCTTGACTTTCTTATGCTGCCTTTTCTATCTGGAAAAAAAAATGATTTGCAGTGATTCTTAACGTTTCCAATCTTCGGTTAAGAACTTTATTAAGGAATAGGTTGTTTCTTGTTCTACCTTCTGTTGACCCCACCCCCTCACTCTCTCTCTCTCTCCGAGCGCGAGCGAGCCGCGATCGCGACTATCCTCTCTCTCTTTTAAATATTCTTTTCCTTACTTCTTCTTCTTCTTTTCCTCCTACTCTCCCTTCCTTCCCCCTGTCTACTCTCTATTTCTCTTCTCTCTCTCCCTCTTTTTCTCTCTCTCTCTCTCTCTCTCTCTCTCCTTTCTCTCCTCTCTCTCTCTCTCTATTCTCGCTCTTGCTTCTCTCTCTCTCATTCTCTCTCTCTCTCTATCTCTTCTCTCTCTCCCTCTCTCTGAGTGATGTTCACTTTCCACAGAGGGAAAGAAAAACAAAAACGAAACAAAAAAAACTCATGTTATAATGAGAGACAAAGGAAGCGAAAAAAGTCCTTACTATCGGAGACGTTAGCTCCGATCGTTTATCAAACCTCAAAAGAAACGAATCACTGTGGATCTCCCTTGACCCCCTGACATAATATCCATTTTGGCTTTTCCAAACGATGCATACATATTTTCCTTTCATAGTTGGAATGTGTGTATTGTACTTGCACTTGTATGTTGACTAGGCCGGAGAGGCCCATCTCTTTGTGTTTCTCCCTCCTCTTTCTCTTTGTCCTCTCCTCTCTCTCTCTCTCTCTCTCTCTCTCTCTCTCTCTCTCTCTCATCTCTCTCTCTTCCTCTCCTCTCTCCTCTCGCTTCTCTCCACCACCACACCTTCTCTCTCTCTCCACCCCGCCGCTACTATGTAGGTTTTCGTGTGTTGATTGTTTGCGAAAGTGTACTAGTGTTTGGGTGGGTGTTTGGGGGCGGGCCGTTTTTGGTGTTGGCAGTGTAAAAAGTGGAAGGTGTTACGTTTCTTGATGTTTTTTCCATTTTCTGTATTTTTCAAACTTTTTAGTGTTAATCTCTTGTTTATGTTTGTTGGGTTGGTTGCTTTTTGGTCAGTTTGTTCATTTTTCATTTCGCCAATTGTTTTGTTTTTTTTTGCTTTTTTTTGTTGTTGTTTCCCTCTTGGGCGAGGGCTGGATGTAAAAAAGCATGATCTTTGCCTTATTATTACCTCAATATATAAAGAAATTTTGTCTTGTCTTGTCATGTCTCTCTCTCTCTTCTATCTATCCTCTCTCTCGCTCTCTCTCTCTCCTCTCTCTCTCTCTCTTCTCTCTGGTAGGATTGTTGAAATTGCCTGTCACAAATATCGCTATAGATCACATACAGAACAGATTTGATTGTCGTTGTGTTGAATTACTAAGGAAGTTGAAAGTTCATTTTCTGTTGTGGACTGTCTACATATTAAATGATTCGAAACAATATATGCCTTTAGAATTGTATAAGCATCCCAGCCAAGTTTCGATGGACTTTTACTGTTGGGTCTGATAATTATAAACATTGTCAGAAATGTATCATATTCTTGTACAATTGCGTTTTTAAAATTACGATCTGTAGCTATGTGTTAATATCCCTGAAATATGTGTGCATATATAAGACGTGTGTGTTATATTTCTAATGAACTGTGGCAAAATTTGTTAACGCTTGTCAACGAAACAGATTAAACCCTTCATGAGGGGCATTGGACCTTGGCCAGGATTTAAATTACCCGAATACGAATGAATCCGAAAAATCTCTGTCTGTTCTGTTTCTGTCTGATCTGTCTGTCTGTCTGTCACTCTCTCTTTCTCTCTCTTCTCTCTCTCTCTCTCTCTCTCTCTCTCACTCTCTCTCCTTCTCTCTATCTATCTCTCACTCTCTCTTCTCTCTCTCTCTCACTCTCTCTTCTTCTCACTCTCTCTCTCTCTCACTCTCTCTCTCTCTCTCTCTCATCTCTTCTCTCTCTCTCTCTCTCTACTCTCTCCTCTCTCTCACTCTCTCTCTCTCACTCTCTCTCTCTCTCTCTCACTACTCTTCTCTCTCTCTTCTCTCTCTCTCACTCTCTCGCTCTATCACTCTCTCGCTCTACTCTTCTCCCTCTCTCTCTCTTCTTCTCTCTCACTCTTCTCTCTCTTCTCTTCTCTCTCTCTCTCTCGAATTTGTAATTTTTTCTTTTCGTTTTCTTTTCTTTTGGCCCCGGGAGGGCTTGGCTTGGATGTAAAAAAGCAGAGTTATGCTTACTCCACTTCCCTTGAAATAAAATTGCGTTTCGTTCGTTCGTTCTCTCTGTTTGTCCTCTGTCAGTGACTCCTGTTCTTTTTTCTGTCTCCAAGTGCCCCCGCCCCTCTCTCTCGCTCTCTATCTCTCTCTCTCTCTCGCTCTCTCTCTCTCTTCTCTCTCTCTCTCTCTCTGTCGTTCTTCAACCCTCCTCCTTCCACACTTTTCCTATAGTTTACGTAATGCATTCATCATTTTAAAATTGTTATGTATTCTTTGTGATTATGAGTTGACTGTGCAAATTCTATGCATGGTTTTCTTTTTATTATAGTTTGAAGAGACTCTTCCCCCTTGTTGAGGGCTTTTTCCTCAATAAAAAATTTTCGTTCGTTCGTACGTTCTCTCTATCTCTCTCTCTCGGTCTCTCTGTCTCTCTCTCTCTCTCTCTCTCTCTCTCTCTCTCTCTCTCTCTCACGTTATTTCTTTTGGTCAGTTGTCCGGGAACACGGTCTGCACTTTCAATGTGTCTTTTTTCTCTCGCTTATGTAGTTGAAGAAACCCTCTGTGATGGGAAACTTTCCTCTGCGGGAGAAGGGGAACGTGCTTAAATAAAAAATTTTTCACACTTAGAAGGCTAGAAGGGAGTTTAATTATGTAATCTGTTGTTGTATGCCTGGAGCGGCCTATCTTGTACAGTTCGGTTGTGCTTTAACCTGTGAAAGTCTGTCTCTTGCGAACTGCACTCAAGAATCATGAGACGTGCTTATATGATGGACTGAGTGCAAAAGAAAATAAAGAATAAAAAGGAAAATGAATCTGCTGAAAAAACGTATATGAAAAGGTCTCACCAACGGAAAAATAGAGACTACAATGATATTTGGTTTCCAGTGTCTGCCAATCACAGTTAAGATGAATGGCTGTACCAAACCAATGCGAGCCAGACACATGTGTTCTTATGATCACAAAGATTTAAACATACTAGATGAAGAAGAATGGGAACGTTTTAACATCCATTACTCTCTGTTTAGCTCTGTTGTCATTTGCATTGCATTTCGTTTACAAAAGATCTAGATTTGTATTTTGAAGTGTCCTGTGTCAAGCAAAGATTTAACTTTAATTACATGACAATCTTTTTTTTTCATTTTCGTATTTTGCCTAAACACTAACGTCTTCTTACTGGATAGAGCTCTGTTTACAGTTTTTAACATTTAGTGATCAGACAGGATTGTTTAATTGGAGAGAGAATCAGCACGTTGCTTTTGAAGGTTCAGAGCTTAAAACCACCTCCTTCGCATCTTTCCGTCCTCTCTGCTGTTCAAGCAAACAAAAACCTCATGTACACACTGAATTGATTGTTGCCCGTGAACACATGGGCCCCTGTGGTAAAGGCATTTCGCTTGATAAGGAGCGACACCAATTATAAGTGAACAATATTCAGGGACTGGGCCCTTAGTTTTTTGGTAACTCTGTTGTCTATGTCTGTCTGACTGTCTGTCTGTATGTTTCTCTGTAGTTTTGGTGGATTCTGGTCTTTCTGTCTGTCTGTTCTATGTGTCTGTCTATCTGTCTGTCTCTCTCTCTCTCTCTCTCTCTCTCTCTCTCTCTCTCTCTCTCTCTCTCTCTCTCTCTCTCTCTCTCTCCCTTCCTGTTTTTGTTTGGGGGGTAAAAACCCCAATACACACACTCACACACCACCACACACACACTCACACACACTACACATCACACACACCTCACTCGCTCTCCTCTGTCTCTCTGTCTCTATCTCTCTCTTTTCTAACCGCACGCAACACGCACACACACACACACACAACAACACACACACACCACAAACATCAAAACACACACAACACACACACCACCACACAGACACACATCACACAAACACACACCACACACACAACACACACCACTTACGGTTGCGCGCGCGCGCCGCGAGCATTGCACTCTGGCTTTACTTGGTCTCTCTTTTCTCTCTCTTCCTTCTCTCTCTTCTCTCTCTCTCTCTCTCGCTCTCTCTCCTCTCTGTGCTGTTTTTTCTTTCTATCGCTTTTCTCTATCACATGAGAGAGAGAGAGGAGAGAGTGCGAGAGAGAGAGAGGATGAAGAGTGAGAGGACGAGAGAGATGAGAGAGAAGAGAGAGAGATGAGATGAGAGAGTGGAGGAAAGTCGTTGGAGGGATGAGTGACCCAGTCCTTGCGCAATGTGGTGTATTTTGACAGCAAATAATGGCTATCGCCAATATGTGGTGGAAGGATCCAGCCCCCGAAAAAAAAATGCCCCCCAAAGTACATCTTACATACATGGCGAAATATGTTTTTGACCATCAAACATATCACTTCCAGCGCATTTGTTTGGCTTTTCTGTCATATCGTTTGTGTTTGATTCTTCAGGAGAGGGTACTTGGGGTTGGGTAGGTTAAACACCACACACACACAACACACACACACACTCACACACACAACTACCACTCACACACACACACACACTGAGAGGAGAGAAGGAGATGAGGCGAGAGAGTGAGAGGTGGAGGAGAGGAGAGAAGGGGGAGAGAGAAGAGAGGGGGGGGAGAGAGAGATGGAGTGATGTGGAGAGAGAGAGGAGAGAGGAGGGAGGGGAGAGAGAGAGGAGTGAGGAGAGAGAGGAGTGAGAGGAGAAAGTGAGAGAGAGAGAGAGAGATGGGGAGAGGGGGATGAGATGGAGAGAGAGAGGAGAGGAGAGAGAGGAGGAGAGAAACACAATTTTGTTATTATCGCTCGCGTTTTTTCTATCTTCTTATTCTATTCTTCTTCTTCTTCTTCTTTTCTTCTTCTCCTCTCCTCCCCTCTTTCTTTTCTTCTCCTTTCCTCCTACCCGTCCCACTCTCCTCCTCTTCTTCTCTTCTTCTGTCGAGAGAAGCCGTGGGTAATTTGGTTTTGCTCTGTTCAAAGCTGAATAGAACTATTATTCTATTTCGCGTCGTTTGCTGCATCTCTTTCCTTCCAAATAGCCGTTTTAATCTGTTTATAAAGTTTCTTCCTTCTTCTCTTCTTTTCTTATTCTTCTCTTCATTCTTCTTCTTCTTCTTCTTTTTCTTCGTCTTCTTTTCATTTCTTCTTTAGGTCGTTTCCTCTCTTTCATTGCATTTATCAGTGTTACATTTTCATTCTCTTACTTTGATAAAAGGGTTCTGTATTTTTTCTTCTTTTTCTCTTTCTCTCTCTCTCTTCTCTCTCTCTCTCTCTCTCTCTCTCTCTCTCTCTCTCACTCAAATCTTTCTCTGTCTCTCTCTCTGTACTCTCTCTCTCTACACCTCTCTCTCCCTCTCTCTCTCTCTCTTCTCTCTTCTCTCTTCTCTTCACACCATACCAACACACACACACACACACACACCACATACAACACACACAAAACAACCACAAACAAACACAAACACAACACACACAACACCACACACACAACTCCACACCACACACACACACACACAAGACAACGACAACGCAACGCCTACACAACACACACACACACACACCACACACACAACACTCCACAGCACAGCAAACACAGCAACAGCACAACACAGCACAACACAACAACACACAAACACACACACTCACCACACACAACACCACACACATCCCACACACTCCTCACAGCAACGCCACAACGCAAAACGCAACGCCAGACGCACACGCCAACGAGCAAACAAACAACACACACCACACACACACACACACACCACTCACACGACGGCATCACACACACACACACAACCACATCACACACGACGCACGCACGCACGCAACACACAATACACACACACACAACCAC
>CM031613.1:79456641-79459141 GCA_018398815.1 Conus ventricosus | reverse complement strand
TGTGGACGGGGGTGTCGGAATGACCGGGCTGTGGCTGTGGACGGGGTGTCGGAATAACCGGGCTGTGGCTGTGGATGGGGTGTGGGACTGACCGGGCTGTGGCTGTGGACGGGGTGTCGGAATGACCGGTCTGGGCTGTGGACGGAGTGTCAGAATGACCGGGCTGTGGCTGTGGACGGAGTGTCAGAATGACCGGGCTGTGGCTGTGGACGGGGTGTCGGAATGACCGGGCTGTGGCTGTGGACGGGCTGTGGCTGTGGACGGGGTGTGGGGCTGACCGGGCTGTGGCTGTGGACGGGGTGTCGGAATGAGCGGCGTGGGGGCACTGCCACCGAGCTGGCACAGAAAGTGGGACAGCAACCAAAAAACAAAAAAAGGAAAAATCGACAGAAAACAAAATAATCATCTTCATGTTCAGAATTTGAACCGGCTGTCCCATTTGTCCATTTTCCAGCGGCTCCGTCAGTGGAGTGTTGTGGTCTGGAATATCACTGATCAGCATGATCCGTCTGACGGGTATCTGATGCCTGCTTCACTCCGAATTCTGTGTTCGGCCAGCCGGCTCAAGTTGCTTGCGAACAAATCGATTCACACACACACACACACACACACACACACACACACACACACACACAACACACACACACACACACACACAAATGTGCGCGCGCGCACGCACTTCGAGGATGCATACTGTCTTGAAATGTTAAATATCAAAGGAGACATCATTCTGAATCAAGTTCCTCCATTATTTTTGTCTCCATCTACCAAACTAGTAACGTCCATTCAATGGGAGACACAGACCACGGCAATTTCGTGTCAGGACTTCGTGTGAAACGACATTAACCTTTGATGTCGAAGAACATGTTGTCATAAGCACAACATGGTTGAGAGATTTTTAAAAAAATGAAAGAAAAAAAACAACACAGAAATTAAATAAAATAAATTCTTTATCATATTCTCATCGCCAAGCCATTTTTAGATGTCCTGATCTTCACCGCAACTCCAAATGTAATGGCCATTGAATCGACGTGAGGGGAAAAATTATTCAGTTATCACAAAGGCACTGGTGTGACTGGTTGTGCACGACGTCTTTTTGGAAGAATTGAGAGAGAGAGAGAGAGAGAGAGAGAGAGAGAGAGAGAGAGAGAGAGAGAGAGAGAGAGAGAGAGAGAGAGAGGGAGAGACAGACAGACAGACAGACAGACAGACAAACAGACAGACAGATAGACAGACAAAGAGAGACAGACAGAAAGACAGATACGGAGACTAAGAGAGAGAGAGAGACTGAGAGAGAGAGAGAGAGAGAGAGAGAGAGAGAGAGAGAGAGAGAGAGAGAGAGAGAGAGATTCTTTTCTAATCAAACAGACAGAAAGAAACACACACACACACACACACACACACACACACACACACACACACACCACACACACAGAGACACAGAGAGAGAGAGAGAGAGAGAGAGAGAGACAGAGACAGAGAGAGAGAGAGAGAGACTTTCCTAATGTTCTGATCTGGGGAAATGTGTATATAAGGACAGAGCTGTGTTCACAGTGAACACGCAACACGAAGAAAAACTCACGGCGCATGTCGACATTTCCACCTGGCTTTACTTACCTGATATTTACCCCCACAACATCGGGTTCGACAACGCTTTACAAAAATATTCAACAAATACTGTAGTAAAACAATGAAGATTTGCAAGAACAACAAGCCCAGGTTATATTATCACGCACTCAACCTTGTCATGATTTATACTTTGCTGTCAAAAAGTTGAAGTCGAACATCGAGAGGGTTCAAGTTTGGTGAAATATACATATTCATCGGTTTATCTGGTTTCTGAAAGAAAAAAGAAAAGGTTCACAGCTGCTTACATTACCCTATGTGTCATTGAGGGTGGGTAAGAGAGAGGCGCGAGGAGGGGGGGGGGGCACCATAAGACAGGGGGTGAGTCGTGTAGTCGAGTAAACAAGTCCGATAAAAAGCTATAGGATAAAGACGACCGGTTGTAATTCATTCAAGCTTGAATATTGTGCCCTGTGGGTTTTTAAAGACAAAAACATAGTTAAAAATGAAATGAGGCAGGGAACAGTAAACAATAAACAGTAAACAAGTGTGTTAGGTTTTCTTATGGGAGCAAACGTTACCCCACTTGTTTACTGTTTATTGACAAAAACATAGACATCCCAGTTTTGACAGAGACCCTTTGGTGGTTGTTGTTGTTGTTGTTGTTGTTGTTGTTGTTGTTGTTGTTTTTACAGAGAAGAGATTGAAAAACAAACAAACATTCAAAATTCAGAAATCTGACGAACATCCAGAAAAAATGAAATATATAATGACTGAATTAAAAAAAAAAAAAGCCCAGCCAGGCTAATTGAATGATCTCCCCAAACGGACAAGCTGTTGTTCATTGATTAGCGTCAATCATTCAAAGCTCTCTGAAGAGAGTGATCGTAAAAAATTTATTCTCGTGGCTTGGGAATGGAGAATTTATGCAAAA
>CM031613.1:79434141-79436641 GCA_018398815.1 Conus ventricosus | reverse complement strand
AGATTTAAAGAAATGAAATTACTGTGCCGCCAAACAGAAAAAAACAAACAAACCAGAAACGAATGACAAAACAAGCACTTCGCGTTTCGACCTCTTTGGTCCTCTTCAGGCGAGACAAACAACATTGAAGACAACGAAAACGAAGACCAAAGCATCACTTATCTCCTCAATTTGGGCGCAGAATAGATGACGTCCATTTGGCACTCAGTTTGAGGAGATAAATACTGGTTGCGACATGGAGACTATGTTCTAGGTTTGGAAAAGAGATCATTCATTGAAAAAGGGGGAAACATCAAAGGAAAGAAGAAAAAGTAAATAAACATGTATCAGCCTTTAAGCACACACACACACACACACACCACACACACACACACACACCACACACACACACACACACGCACACGCACGCACGCACGCACGCAC
Organism: Conus ventricosus; assembly: GCA_018398815.1. Lineage (NCBI taxonomy): Eukaryota > Metazoa > Mollusca > Gastropoda > Neogastropoda > Conidae > Conus > Conus ventricosus. The sequence continues at coordinate 79,436,218 of CM031613.1, read as the reverse complement.
ACACACACACACACGCACACACACGCGCGCGCGCGCGCGCTCGCGCGCGCGTGCACACACGTGCGCGCGCGCATGCACATGCATATGCATCCACGGGCACACACACACACACACACACACACCACACACACACACACACACACCACACAAAGAGTGAGTGAGTGAGTCTTATAAATAAAGAATCTCTCTCTCTCTCTCTCTCTCTCTCTCTCTCTCTCTCTCTCTCTCTCCACACACACACACACACACACACACACACACACACACACACACACACACACACACACACACACAGAAGTTTTGGGGAGATCTGACAAGAAAATGACATACTTGGCACACATGCCAAGACAAAGTCGTACATTCCATGTAATGCCATATATAACTTTCCGTTGACTCCGGTTTTTTTTTCCTAAGAACAGTCCATAAAACATTTCTGTGTACAGAATCAAAAGATTTTCTGAAATCAACAAAAGCGACACACACATTTTGTATTTTTATGCATGTATTTTTGTACAAGAGCGAACAACGTAGACATATGATCAGTTGTGCTGTACCCAGATCTACATTCTGCCTGCTCCTCCACGATTTTATCTTCCCAGTCTGCCCAACGTTTTAATCCGGGGGGTAGGGGGGGGGGGGGGGGGGGGGGGCAAACAGACAGACAGATATACAGAGGAAAACGATTTTGTTTTTGGACTTTTGCAATAGTCCATGAATACTACTGATTGATATGTGAATCTTCTGCTGTCAGTAAATAGTGTCAAGTAGTAACCAGTGTTGACCTATCTGTAGATCGATTCAACAAGCGATCTAGTGTTGACCTATCTGTAGATCGATTCAACGAGCGATCTGAACTAGCCCTTGTACACTCACCTCAATCAGCGTCCAGCGGACTGAAGGGTCAGGAGTTTGAGTCTTCTTGATCGTAACAAACTTGCAGAGGGCAGATCGATTCAGACAAGGGCGGGGGGGGGGGGGGGGGGCGGAATAGCTCAGTTGGTAGAGCGCCGAACTCGTAATCCAAGGGTTGCGGGTTCGAATCTCCGCCGGGCCGTTTCGGTACAGGGGGATTTTCCCCTCGGAATTAACATTATTTCTGACTCCAATTCCCATTCGAATGAGACTATAAACCGAGGTTCCGTGTGTGAACACACGCATAACATCTTGCACACACGTCAAATCATATCACCAACTTTCGGAAGAGAAGGCCAGTTTGGCCGTTGGTATGGATGACACGTTACACATAGCATGCGCCTGCGCGAGAAATTGAAAGAATGAAGGAAGTAAGGAAATTGAGTGAACGATATTGACTGGATGACACGGGAAACGATGAATGAAGCGCCAGCTGGCAGCTCTTCAGTCGGCACTACCCAGGTAGGCAGCTCGTTGTGTAAACGAGTGTGGATTGTAAAGCGCTTAGAGTTTGGTCTCTAGCCGAGAATAGGCGCTATATAAGTATTAATTCTTCTTTTTCGTCTTCTTCTTCTTCTTCTTCTTCTTCTTCTTCTTCTTCTTCTTATCATCATCATCATCATCATCATCATCATCATCATCATTATTATTATTATTATTATTATTATTATTATTATTATTATTATTATTATTACACGTGCACACACATTAGAAATGTTTTAGTACCCTTGCTGCACTTCTTTGAGAAATGTCTGACCTGTAAGTTTCCTATCGGCGTGAGATTTAGAGAATCTATTCAACTTACTATATAAACTCTGCCCTCACTAATAATCATCAATGAAAGGAATAGAGAATGCTCAGTCAAAATGAAATAAAGAGTGTCCCTACAAACTGTTGAGCATGTGCCTCCAATGAAGAAAATGGGATGGAACTACTCGTCTGCTCACAGGACTTTCCCAAAGGTTCCTCTCCTCTATGAGTCAGGTTCTTCCTGAGAAAGGGGAAGCGATTTCCTGCGCTCTCGTTAAAATAATAACCATAAAACCTATCCCACCATTCTGTGTTGCATTGGGGAATCTGTCTACGGGTTTCATTGTTCGGCCTTCAAATCTGACCAATAGAACAGTAATTCTAGGCACCTCCCCCTCTGCTATCAATCACACAA
>CM031613.1:79424141-79429141 GCA_018398815.1 Conus ventricosus | reverse complement strand
GGGGCACAGACAGACACACAGACAGACACAGAGAGAGACAGACAGACAGTAAGACTGAGAGAGAGAGAGAGGGAGAGAGACAGACAGACAGTAAGACTGAGAGAGAGAGGGAGACAGACAGACAGACAGATGAACAGAGAGAGAGAGAAGCAGACAGACAGACAGAGACAGACAGTCAGACTAAGAGAGAGAGAGAGAGAGAGAGAGAGAGAGAGAGAGAGAGAGAGAGAGAGAGAGAGAGAGAGAGAGAGAGAGACAGACAGACAGACAGACAGACAGAGAACTCAAAACTCGGAAGTTAAATGAACATAGGCAGTTTGCAGAAGGACATAAGATGGCGGGGGATTATTGTAGTCGGATTCCATTTTTCAGTTGCGTTTTTGTTTTTTTATGGTAGTTTTTAGTGCACGTAAATTTGTGAAATTTTTATTTCATGTTGGAGTAATTTGTGCAAGTTAAAAGTGAGTCCCTAAGTCGGGACTTTTAACAAAGCACTGTCTGTTGATCCTTTCAGCTTTTTTTCCATAGTAAAAAATTGTCGTGGGGCCCGTTTTTATTTAGGGAAAAAAATGACCCCTTAAACCACAGAACGCGAAAGAGTTAAACTCTCTTTTTTTTGTAGCCGATAAGGAACGTCACGAGCGTTGCCCCGGACAAGAAGAAGGGGGGGGGGGGGGGGGGGGGGGGGGGGGGGGGGGGGGGGGGGGGGGGGGGGGGGGGGGGGGGGGGGGGATTTGTAATTTTTCCCTTTGCTTTTTCCCCAAAATTCCCCCCCTAAAAGGGGATTTAAAACTCTCATATCTCAAAGGGGGGTAAATTTCCCCAAATTGCCCAAAAACCCCCGTCAAATGTTTTTTTTTTTTGTTGTTTGTTGTTTTTTGTTGTTTGGTTTTGGGGTTTTTTTTTTTTCCCGTTGCAAATTTGCCAGGCAAGACAACAATGGGCAGTGATATTTTTGCTTTGGGTTTTTTAAAGTCTGAGAGTGTGGGGCTTGTTGTTCTTTTTAAAAAAAAAATTTTTGTTTTGTTGTTGTTTGGGTTTTTTTTTTTTTTTGGGTGTTGTTTTTTTTTTTCACCTTTTTTTTTTCTTTTTTTTAAGCTTCTTTTATTATCTTTCCTCTTTTCACTCTTTTGAAATTCCAGCCTGTGTTTTCCTGGTTTCTCAAACCACAGATGGGGGCGTTTTATCGTGGTTTTTGGGGACGGGGGAACCCACGCTCGCGGGCCAAAAAAAGGGTCATGGAAAATCAATTAAGAAGCGGTTTAGACGGGGTGACGAATCCGGAAATTTTAGCCAAAATGATGGGATCAAAATTTTAAGGCCCTTTTTTGCTCGCTCTGTGTGTTGGGGTGGTGTGTGTGTGTGTGTGTGTGTGTGTGTGTGTGTGTGTGGTTTTGTGTGGGGGGGGGTTTTGGGGTTTTGGGGTTGTGGTTTGTCACAGGGGGGAGGAATAGAGAAAATAGAGAAATGAAAAGGGAAGACAGACAAAACACACCACACACCCCACAACACACACCACATTCGCGCGGGGCACACACCCCGACGCGGGACACACGCGCAAACACCACACACACACCTGGCACGAAAGAGAGAGAGAGGAAGCACTTTCGCTGCACACAACACAAAACACAAAGCCGCTGCGCGCCCGCACACACACCCCACACACGCGCGCGCACACACGGCCGGGGCCAAACACCACACACCCCAAAAAACAACACACCCCACACACACACACACACACAACAAAATTTGGAAAAGAGAGGGGGGGGGGGAGACAACAGAGAACAGGTCATTGGATTCTTTTCATGGGGTACAGAGCAGTCCCTCTAAAAGGCCCCCCCCCGGGGGGCCCAAGGCTTTCCACGGGGTGTCCGTTTTTCCTTGATCCGCCCCCCACCCCTCACGCCCCAATCATTTTTGGGCCCCTATACCCCCTTTCAATTGGGGCCGCTATGCTTCGCTCGCTTCCCTCCCCCCCTTTCCCCTCACTAGTGGGGGAGAGCAGGGAAACTTGAAAAAATTTTTCTTCAAAGGGGGGTAGAAAAAAGGACAGACAGGAGGAGAGAGAGGAGAGAGAGAGAGGAGGAGAAGGGTTGGGGGAGAGGGGGAGAGAGAAGTGTGTGTTTTGTTTTGTGTGTGTGTGTGGGGGGGGGGGGGGGGGGGCGGAGAAAGGGAGACAGGGCAGGGGAAAAAAAGACAAAGGGGGAACGGGCAACAGGCAGACAGACAACAGAAGACTTTCAGACAAAGAAACAAGAAAAGCAATAAAGAGAAAGCAGGTGGGGGAACACTGCGAAAGAAGGAGAAGACCACCCCAAGAAACACATGCAAACACGGTGCGCGCGCGCAAAAAACACACAAAGACACAACACCACACAAACACAAACCCCACACACAACAAAACACACACCACACCCCAAAACCCACACACACACCCAACCCCCCACCCCCACCACAGGGAAAAAACACTTTTTTCTCCCCACAACACCCCACACACACACACAAACACCACACACACACACAAACACACACACAAAACACTCACAAAACCCAACACCACACCCCACCCCCCACAACACACACCACACACACACCCCCCAAGAGGGACACACACATAGGTCTATACACACACACACACACACCCACCACACAAAACACAACACAACCCCCCCCCCCACACAACACACACAAATTTTTACTTTTTAAAAAAACTTCCAAAAAATAGATTGCAAGGGTTATAGGCCCTTTCTCTTGGTGTGCCTTTTAAGCCTCAACGCTTGGGAAATTTTAAAAGAAAATTGGGAACTGCCCTTGGGGCGGTACCGAATTTTTTCATGCGCTAAATTCTTCTTAGAATTTTGCAAGTAACAAATTTGGGATTGGGGAACGGGAAAATTTTCAAATTTTAAAAAAATTTTCCTTAAAAGAGCTAAGCGATATCATTTTTTGAAACCCAAATTTCCCTTTCTTTTCATTATTACTCAAAAAATCATATAAAATCCAAATAAATAGCACACAAAACAAACGGCCTCCCCTTGTCCTGGTTGGGAGTTTAAAAAAGCCAGTTTGATATTAAAATTTATAATGAATGAAGAAAAATGAGAATTCCCAAAAATTATGAAAAGGAGTCCAATTACAATTTTCAGAACACTTAAACCAAAACATTTAAAGATTTTTAAAGAGGTTTACCCCCTTGGAAAATCCCGGGGAAGGGTTTGCTTTTTTTTACAGGTTAAAAAAAAGGAAAAATCCTTTCTACAAATTGGGGAAAAACGTTTCCCTCTTTTTTGCTGAATTTTTGCTATTCTTTTGGGGTCTCCAATTTTCATAGGGGTTTATTTTCCATTCAGTTATTTTTAAATGTTTTTTGTGTAGTTCTCAATCGGTTTTTCCCTTTCTTTAAGGTCACGATTTCAAGGAAAAAAACCAAAATTTTCTTTGAAAACGTCCGTTAAAATTTTATGTCTTAACTTTAAAAGGGACCAAAGTTTCCTTCGTGGGTTCCTTAAAAACTTGGTTTTTTCTTCAAAAGAAATGGGGTGAAAAGTAGCGAAAAAGGGGGGCAAGGCAAGGCACAGGAAAACGACGAAATTCTTTTTCCCTTATCCATTCAGGGGGGTTAAAACACTTTTCTGGAAAAAAGCAGTTTGGAGAGAAATTTAAAAGGGTAACCCTGAAAAGTTTGGGCGCTCCAAGAATTTAAATTTTTCTGTTTTTCGTGGGTTTTGGGTAACAAAACCCTACTTTAATTTATACTGGCCCTAATCAAATTCTAAAGATTTGTTTTGCTATCTTACAGGATAAAACTTAATTTCTTCATCACAAAATCAAGCAAAATTTTTAAGGTTTTTTTTGTGGGAACAAATTTTTTAGGGAAGACAACAAATTTTTTTTTGTCAAGAAGTTAAGACCATCTTACCATTGATTTTGAAAATTGGATTGAAGGCGTTTTTGAAAATTTCTACTACCCGGGTTTTAAAAAATTTTCGAAATGTTTTCTTATAGCCTGTAGGGCTTTTTTATTAAATAGTTGATTGTGAAATTTTTTTTTAAACTTGTAATTTTTGTTAATGCTCATTTTTTTGACCTTTTTTTTTTTTTTCCCCCCTTAAAAAAAAGAGATTTAAAACACCAAAAACGGTCCCCATCCCCCTCCTCTTCTCCCGATTTCCCCCCCTCCCCCCCCTCTAAAAACCAATGTGGATAGACGTTTTAATTTTAAAACAACAACAACAACACCAAAACCACACACACACCCACACACACACACAAAACCCCACACAAACCAACCCAAAAAAAAACACACTGACAGACTTTACCCACACACACACACACCCCCACACACCACACACACACACAAAGCCCCACACCCCCACCAAAACACAAAACAAGAGGGACACACACAAAAAGGTCAATTTCACACACACACACACACACACACACAAAACACACACACACACACACAGAGGCAACACACATAGGTCTACACACCACAACCCACAACAACCACACCCCACCAAAACACCCCAAAACACAAAACACACCCGAGGGGACACTCACACATAGGTTTTATAAAACCCCACACACACACACCCCACCCCACACACACACACACCCCACACACTCAACAAAACACACCCCACCCCTCAATCCCATACAACACACACCACCACACACACACACCACACACCACACAAAGGTCTTTTTCACACCAACACACCAAATCAACACACAACACACAAAACCCCCACACACAGAAAAGGGAGAGAGGGGAGGAAAAGGGGAGGAGAGAAAAGAGAGTAGAGGAAAAGAGAGAAGAGAGAAGAGGGGGAGAGAGGAGAAGAGAGAGAGGGGAGAAGGGGAGGAGAGAGAGAGAAAAGGAAGCAGCCCGCAAGGCGGGCAGACTGACGAAAAAACGGAGACTGGAAACGATTGTCTAAATGAGGGGAGAGTATAGCCCCCCATCCAGGTTTTTAATACTTCGTGTCTGTTCTATCCCC
>CM031613.1:79414141-79419141 GCA_018398815.1 Conus ventricosus | reverse complement strand
AAGCTACCCCATCCAGCTGTATCTCTAACAACAGACGAAAAACTAAAAGCGCTGAACATACTTCCTCTGAATAGGCAATTGGAATTCAACAAGGCATCATTTATGTTTACAATCTTGACAGATACTATGCCATGTTATATCAATGCCCTTTTTACAAGATCGAACAGCTTTTCTGGCTCGACGAAATTCCTTCTTCCCTACCCACGCATTGATCTATACAAAACAAGCCTAGCTTACTCTGGACCATATGTCTGGAACTCACTTCCACCGAATCTACAAAACATGAATACTTTAAAACTTTTCAAAGAACATTTGCATAAACATTTTATGTCTCAGTAGTTAAATTACTCGATTACAATGATTAGCGTCCACTCGCTAAGTCTTCTGTGAACCATACTTTGAACAAATCGTCTAAACATAAAACTTACTCCGTTAAAATCGCTCATCCCCACTCCCACTCTGTCTACCATCCCTTTTCTCCTCCCCTACCTACCATTCTCTCTTCCCCACCCTCCTCTGACCTCTCTCTCTGTGTAGTTTTTGTTTGTTTGTTTGCTTGTAAGTTTCCTTTTGTTTTACCATCCCCCATCTCATTAGTGCTTTTATGAGTAGTTTGCTTATCATTGTAGAATTAGATTATCATGTTGCTATGTTGAATTGTCTGTATGAATGATATGTGCTGAAATAATGTGTGCATGACAAGGACAGATTGTAAGACTAGGCTTTGGCCTAAAATCTTCATCCTTGGTATTAAAGATCAATCAATCAATCAATCAATCAATCTCTCTCTCTCTTTCATTTTCAAATATCTGAATCTGTCTCTCTCTCTCTCTCTCTCTCTCTCTCTCCTCTCTCTCTCTCTCTCTCTCTCTCTCTCAGATATTTTAAAATCTCTCTCTCTCTCTCTCATCTTGACATAGTTGATTCTGATCTCTCTCTCTCTCTCTCTCTCCTCTCTCTCTCTCTCTCTCTCTCTCTCTCTCTCTCTCTCTCTCTCTCTCTCTCTCTCTCTCTCTCCTTTAGATATTCTAAAATATCTCTCTCGCTCTCTCTCTCTCTCTCTCTCTCTCTCTCTCTCTCTCTCTCTCTCTCTCATCTCTCTCTCTCTCTCTCTCTCTCTCTCTCTCTCTCTCTCTCCTCAACTTTCCCTCCCTCGCCTCCCTACCCCCTGGCCCCCCATCTCTATACCTGACACTCCCTTCAATGTCCTAAATGGTCATCCCCCCTGTCTGCCGCCATAACATAGGAGGTGGGTGTGGGCCATTTCAAAATGTCAACCAAAACTACCTTGTTGTGTACCCCCTCCCCCCTCCCCCCTCCCCCCGCTTGTGCCCTAAATCCGTACCCCTCACCCCTCACATTTCACCCCTCACCCCTCACTCCTCACCTCTCACCCTCACTCCCACCCCTCGACCCTTCCCTCTCACCCCCACCTTACCTCTCACATTTCACTCCCTCACCCCTCACCCCTGGACCCGAACCCCCTCACCCCCTCACCCCTCGACCCTTAGTCCTCACCCCTCACCCCCTCACCCTTACCCCTCACCCCTCGACCCTTGCCTCTCACCCCTCATCCCTCACACCCCTCGCCCTTCCACCCTCACCTGTCACCCCTCATCCCTCACACCTTCACCCCTTACCCCTCATCCCTCACACCTCACCCCTCACCCCTCATCCCTCACCCCTCATCCCTCACCCTTCACCCCCTTACCCCCATCCCTCACACCTCACCCTCACCTCTCACCCCTCACCCCTCATCCCTCACCTCCACCCCCCTCACCCCTCACCCCTCATCCCTCACTCCTCATCCCTCATCTCTCACCCTCACCCCTCACCTCTCACCCCTCACACCCCTCATCCCTCACCGCTCACCCCTCATCCCCCATCACTCACCACTCACCCCTCATCCTCACCCCTCACTCCTCACCCTCACCCCTCACACCCCCCACGCCTCATCCCTCACCCCTCACTCCTCACCCCTCACCTCTCACCCCTCACCACTCATCCCTCACCTCCCACCCCTCATCCCTCATCCCTCACCCCTCACCCCTCATCTCTCACCCCTCACCACTCACCCCTCGCCTCTCACCCCTCATCCCTCATCCATCACCCCTCATCCCTCATCCATCACCCCTCATCCCTCATCCATCACCCCTCATCCCTCATCCATCACCCCTCATCCCTCATCCCTCATCCCTCATCCATCACCCCTCATCCCTCATCCATCACCCCTCATCCCTCATCCCTCACCCCTCACCCCTCACCCCTCATCCCTCATTCGTCATCCCTCACCCCTCACGCCTCACCCTCATTCGTCATCCCTCACCCCTCAACCCCTCACCCTCATTCGTCATCCCTCACCCCTCCACCCCTCATCCTCATTCGTCATCCCTCACCCCTCACCCCTCACCCTCATCCCTCACCCCTCATCCCTCACCCCTCACTCTTCACCCCTCATCTCTCACCCCTCACCACTCACCCCTCACCTCTCACCCCTCATCCCTCATCCCTCACCCCTCACCTCTCACCCCTCACCACTCACCCCTCACCTCTCACCCCTCATCTTTTCATCCCTCACCTTTCACCCCTCAACTCTCACCCCTCATCCATCACCCCTCATCCATCACCCCTCATCCCTCAACCACTCACCACTCACCCCTCACCTCTCACCCCTCATCCCTCATCCCTCACCACTCACCCCCTCACCCCTCACCTCTCACCCCTCATCCCTCATCCCTCACCCCTCACCCCTCACCTCTCACCCCTCACCCCTCACCTCTCACCCCTCAACTCACCCCTCATCCCTCATCCCTCACCCCTCACCCCTCACCTCTCACCCCTCCCCCCCTCAACTCTCACACCCCTCATTTCCCCCATCCCTCACCACTCACTCCTCAATCCCTCACCCCTCATCCCTCACCCCTCATCCCTCACCTCTCATCCCTGATCCCTAACCTCTCACTCCTCACGTCTCACTCCTCACCCCTCACCCCTCACCCCTCATCCCTCACCTCTCACTCCTCACTCCCCACACCTCACCCCTCACCCCTCATCCCTCACCTCTCACGCCTCACCACTCACCTCTCACCTCTCACCACTCACCACTCACGCCTCACCCCTCACCCTCACCACTCACCCCTCATCCTTCACCCCTCATCACTCACCCCTCATCCCTCACCACTCATCCCTCCACACCCTCACCCTCATCCCTCACCATTCACCCCTCATTCTCACCACTCACCCCTCACCCTTCATCCCTTACCACTCACCCCTCATCCCTCACCTCTCACCCCTCACCCCTCACCCCTCTCCCTCACCTCTCACCACTCACCATCACCCCTCATCCTCACCTCTCACCCCACACCCCTCATCCCTCACCCCTCATCCCTCACCTCTCACCCCTCATCCTCACCCCTCATCCCTAACCTCTCACCTCTCACCACTCACCCCTCACCCCTCACCCCTCATCCTCCCCTCACACCCCTCATCCCTCACCACTCACCACTCACCCCTCACCACTCATCACCCACCCCTCATCCCTCATCCCCTCATCCCTCCCCTCCTTACCCCTCCACCTCTCACCCCCAATCCCTCACTCCCACCCCACCTCACCCCTCACCCTCACCCTCACCCCTCACCCTCACCTCTCTCACCTCACCTCTCACTCTCACTGCTCACCCCTCACCTCTCACCCTCACCCCTCACCCCTCACCTTTCATCCTCACCTCTCCACCTCTCACTGCTCACCCCTCACCCCTCACTCTCAACCGTCACTCCTCACCCTCACCCCTCACACCCTCACCCCTCACTCCTCACCTCTCACACTCTCACTGCCACCCCTCACACCTCACCCGTCAAATCCTCACCCCTCACACCTCACTCCTCACCCTCACACATCACCCCCGTCACTCCTACCCCTCACCTCTCACTCCTCCCCCTCACACCTCACCCTCACTCCTCACCCTCACACCTCACCCTCACTCCTCACCCCTCACCTCTCACTCCTCACCCCTCAACCCCTCAACCTCTCACTCCTCACCCTCACCCCTCATCCCCACCTTCACCCCCTGCCCTCACTCCTGACCCCTCATCCCTCACCCCCACTCCTCACCGCTCACACCCTCATCCCTCACTCCTCACCTCATACCCTCACCCCTCACAACTCACCCCTATCCTCACACCCTCACCCCTCATCCCTCACCGCCACCCATCACCCCTCACCTCTGATCCCTCATCCCTCACCTCTCATCCTCATCCCTCACCCCTCACCCCTCACCCCTCATCCTCACCTCTCACCCTCATCCCTCACCCCTCACTCCTCACTCCTCACCCCACACTCCTCATCCCTCACCCCTCACACCCTCACAACTCACCCCTCAACTCTCATTCCCTCATCCGTAACATCCTCATCCCATCCCTCACCCCTCAGCCCCTCACCCCCACAACTCTTCACCCCTCACCCCACAACTCTCACCACCAACTCTCTCCCTACCCCTCACCTCCACCCCTAACCCCTCATCACTCACCCCTCATCCGTCACCCCTATTCCTCACCCCTCATCCCTCACCTCTCATTCCCTCATCCCTCACCTCTCCTCCACACAGGCCTCACTCCTCACTTCCTCTAACCCCTCATCCCCTCACTCTCCCTCCTCACTCCCCACACCTCACCCCTTACCCCTCACCTCTCATCCCTCACTCTCACGAATCACCACTCACACTCTCATCCCTCACCCCTCACACTCATCACTCACCACTCACCACTCACCCCTCCCCCCTCACCCCTCACACACTCACCACTCACACCCTCATCCTTCACCCATTCATCCCCTCACCCCTCATCACTCACCCCTCATCGCTCACACACTCATCACTCACGCCCTCACCCCCTCATTCCTCACCACTCACCCCTCATACCTCACCCCTCACCACTCACCCGCTCACTCCTTCATCCCTTAACCTCTCAACCCATCACCCCCTCACCCCCCTCATCCCTCACGC
>CM031613.1:79404010-79409010 GCA_018398815.1 Conus ventricosus | reverse complement strand
CCATCACAGCAAAACAACCCCCTCCCCCTCCGCCCCCAACATCAAAACAACAAGAAAAAAGAAGAAGGAGATCAACATAGGATAACAAACCCGACTCATGGATTTTTGTTTTATAGTTCAGTTAATAATAACGAGTGATACCTTTCTTTGAACCTGTTGAGACTGAAATTAACGTCGATTTTATTAATAATGGCATTCCACAAACAACTCCCTGAGTAAATCAGACTAGTTTTAAAAAAGATCAATTCTGGGACGCGGTGGTACTATCCTAGACGAATGGTTATTACTCTTTGTTGGAAAAATATTAGTAAGGGAGTGTGGTGCTCTTCCGGACAGTATTCTGAACATGAAGACGCTTTGTTATACTCTAATTTCATTTTTAATGGCAAAATATTCATACATTATAATCAGACGCTAAAAAGCGTCGACGGCTTAAAAGAACCAATTTCAACGCTCGTCTATGTAGACTTACTAGAGGTTTCATGATATTATTGCTTGCTGAATCCCAAACAGTTGAAACATAATTTAGTAAGATTCTATGTAAGCACAGAAGAACATTTTTCGACTGTGTAGATCAATGAATTTTTTCACTTTAGAGAGTTGATAGATCTTTTTAGAAATAATGTTACATATCCTTGTAATATGATCTGACCGTGACAAATTATTATCAATGACAACTCCAAGAACTTTTTGGCTATTAGTTTCTTTTAATCTTTTTGTCATTTAAGTAAAGAACAGATAAATTATCAGAAGATTTTGACGTTTTTGTCGAGTTGTTATAAGCATGAATTTCGTTTTCTGTGGATGTGGACACATGTGATTTAGTTCAGACCAGTCGGCTAAGTGGTTAATATTTTCCTGAAGAGCTGTTAAGACCTCGACGACATTGGTGCTACTGATGGTAAGGTTGTGTCGTCAGCAAATAACTCGCATTCTGCAGTAAGAACTAAAAGTAAGTCGTTAATGTAAATTGAAAATAATAAAGGACCTAGGACAGAACCTTGTGGAAACCCGTAATCAACAGGCAATGCAGAAGATGTTTTTTTCCCCTAAACGTTACTGATTGTTTTCTACCAGACAGGAAAGATGACATGAGTTCTAAAGAATCAGTAGACAAACGATAGATCTTAAGGTTTTTTTAGAAGGAGTGCATGGTCAAGTACATCAAAGGCTTTAGTGAAATCAACAAAGAGAGCGCCAGTGATTTTGTCATTGTTGATATTAGTCAACCATTTGTCTACGAAGGATGTCAGTGCAGTATGGCATGAGACGTTTGCTCTGGGAAACCTGATTGGTTCGGATGGGAAAAGATTGTAAAAATTAAAATGATGGAGAATAAATTTTTAATGTGATTTTCTAAGGGTTTAGACAAGACAGGTAATAGAGAAATAGGCCTGTAATTAAAGGCTCTGAATGGTCTCCTGATTTATATAAGGGAATAATTTTTGCAGCTTTAAATGCCTTTGGAATTTTTTTTTTTTGAGATGCACAAGTTGTAGATGTACGTAAGGGTTTCAGAAATAACTGGTGCTGAGATTTTTAAGAATTTTACTATCAATACTATCCAGTCCTCGTGAACATGTTTGCTTTAAATTAGTGAGTGCATTGTATACTTCATGCACTGCCATTAAAGGTACGTTTAAATCAGAGGAAATGTCTTTTGAGTTACAGAATTCACGGACAGTCTCTAAGTCGTTATAGGCAGATTATCTTTCTTTACAGTTGCACTACCTATTCCACAGAATAATTGTTGACTATGTCTGGCGACATATTGAGAGAGAGAGGGAGACAGAGACAGAGACAGAGACAGAGAAAGAGAGACACAGACAGACATGCAGACAGAGCGAGAGACACAGAAAAAGAGAGAAAGTATGAGACAGACAGACGACAGTGACAGAGCGAGAGACACAGTGGGAGAGAAAAGTAGGGAGAGAGAGAGACGTAGACGTAGACGTTTTTTTTTATTCGTAAAGGCCATACCCCTTCGAAGGGGGTAATAATATTTAACCCGCGCAGGTCAACTCATTTAACTAGCTTAGCACATAATTTACGGTCTTAACATATCATTTCGCATTCTAAATGCCTTATAAAAAATACAAAGCGAAGTGTTTAATTGTGTTTCATTCAATGATGCCTTTAAACATAATCAGTGTGAAGAAACTGGTTTTCTTAAGTACTTGGGTGGGATTAATGCTGTCGAACAGCTTGTATTTTTAGAACAAGTGAGAACAAAATGAATTTCATTTTCATCATCTTGTAGCAGAGTGGACATGTAAAATTACGATCATTAAAAGGCTGTAACGGTTAGAATGTACACAGTACCCCGAAACCCCAAACCCGGGAATTTTGTGACAATATATTTAATATGTCTGTTAATCTGCATTGATAATTTACCTTGGAATAAAATGTGAAGGATTTAACAATCTGTAAATATCAAACCGGTGACTGTCTTAACATGGGAATTCCATCTTTCCCAGTTACAATCGATTAACCTTTGCCGAAAACAAGCGAATAAAACTATGTATGTCATCTACACCCTGATTCTCCCACATAACACCAAAACCCAAAAAATTCGTACATTTTTCAACCTAACATTAGTTGCCCAATTACTCTTATCCCTAGCTTTCTAGCTGCACTAACATTTTGTATGCTTTGTGAGGTCATCTTTCTAGGGGCATTCGAGTTATCTTACCCAATAACGAATGCATCAAACCCACTGAAGTAAATGATTTGGATATCTGTTAGTCTCCCCATAGAAACTTTTTAATGCGTACAAATGAATCTTTTCAATTTGTATAGAGGCAACTTCGGGGCCCCCATAATTTCAGCTCCGTACTGTACCTTTGGTGAATCTGAGAATCGAATAACAAAAAAAAACAATGTCAGAGACTCATTATCGAGCACACGCAGTTTCTTAGGATACAAAGTAAACATTGTTTAGCTTGCTTACAAGATCTTTTGCAAGCAAATCTGAAACTTAAACGGGTTGAGAAAGTATCCCCAAGTACTTAAAAGCATTCCCCACTGGCATAGCAATTCCATATACATCCATTTTTCCTGTGCAGCAAGATATCCACTTTCCTAAACACTATAATATTACTTTTTGCCATGTTTACCTTCAACTGGAGAGATTCGTAGCTCTTCTAAACTATTTAAGTGATTTTGCAGACCAACTATTGTTTCTGATATCAATGCAACGTCATCAGCTAACAGGAGAATAAATATCTCCAAAGCATCATTTAAAAAGTGAGCTCCGTGCTACCATTATGTATTATTTCTAAAGTTAATTCTTTAATAAATAGGGGAAAAAAGAATGGGACTACAGACATTCCCCTTGTTTGACCCAATGTGCAGTTTATGTAGTCTGGTAGGGATGATCCGCATCTCACTCTCGCCTTCACAGAGTTAAAACATGCTCAAAATACTCTATATAATTTACCTGGGATTCCCATGCTTTACCAGATTGGCCATAATATACTTCTTTTGGGACAGAGTCAAACGCTTTTAAAAATCAATAAAAGTATTATAATTTTCGGTTTAGACAGAACTGTTTTTAAACAAAGGCCTTCAGAGTAAACATGTGATCTATAGTTAAATAATTCCGTTTAAATCCAGCTGATATTCGCCTGTAATATTGTTCTCTTCGACCCATTCCTGAAGTCTTCTGTTAATGATAGAACTAAATAATTTACTACCAATGTTACACAGCGAAATTCCTCTATAGTTTTTGGGTTGTAGCGCACCTTTTTATATAAGGGGAGAACAATGGGTTTCAGCCCAACTTTTCAGGAAACACACCTTTTCAAATAGAGTATTCTTTAAATTTTGCTAAAAATTTCCCTCACCAAATCAGATTACAAGCAGTTTTAATTATTTCATAATGATCCATCTGGGCCTGCAGCTTTTCGATTCCTAAATTTACGTAAGGCCAAAATGATTTCTTCTTTCGATATAGGGCGATTTATATTATCATAATTATCATCGTCTTCATCACTTCCGTCTACCTGCCCTACACCACTATCAGTCTTATCATTTCTTTCAAGCAGTTCCTTAAAATGATAAAACCAATTGTCCAAAACTAATATCATTTTGAGGGTGGGTTCTTTTTCTGAATTTTCGCTTGTTTCCCAAAATCTTTCTGGCTACTAACAGAGGAAACTAATTTCTCTACTATTGTTCTGTTAAATACCTTTTGTTTTTCTTCGAAAGATGTTTATAGTCGCGTCTTGGCTTACAGTATTCAACTGACCCGGTACAGTAAAGTTCGACGATATTTAGTTAACAATTTACGGGGCATTTTTTTTTACTTAAAAGACATTCTTTATATACCAAACATCGCCAGCTTCTTTTGCATTTACCTTAATCTTCCTCTTCATACAGCCGCGGCGACTTTTAAACAATCGTTAAAAACATTAAAGCTTCATTTATATTAACTTCAATGGACTAACTGCCATGTGCATCCTTTGTTGAAATTCTGGTGGGAAACCATTGCATTACACAACAAGTCAAAATAAGTTCATTCCAAACATATTTTTCAAGCCCGCTAATAGCATCTCTTTCTCTTCCATTGTCCAGGTTTTCGCTGTGAAAGCTAGTAGGCATGTGGTCAGAATCAATTCGTTCAAACCCCACATAACTTACAATCAATTTAAAATATGTTGCAAACATATCACGCGACATTAAAAATAATCATTCACACTATTACCACTTTCAGAAAATGTATGTGTAGCAACCTTTGAGGTCGCCCTTACACAAACCATTCAAAATACACAGATCAAATGCAGTGCACAGTTTAGCAACATCTTACCATGATTATTTAACACATGTCTTCTGAATTCCTGTTCACATGCAATGGGCCACTCAAACATTGATTTTCAAAAGGGGAAAACACTTTCTTTTGACAGGCAATTTTCACACACACCAGAGAGAGAGAGAGAGAGAGAGGAGAGAGAGAGGAAGAGAGAGAGAGAGAGAGAGAGAGAGAGAGAGGGAGAGAGAGA
>CM031613.1:79394010-79396510 GCA_018398815.1 Conus ventricosus | reverse complement strand
TGTGTTGGTGTGTGTGGTGTGTGAAGAAAAAATAGAAAATAGGGGGGGGGTGTAGAGAACGACATCGAGAGACAGAAACTAAGGCGCATGGCGAGGGAGAAGGAGAGGAGAGGAGAGAGAGAGGGGGGAGACGACAGACAGAGACAGAAGGACAAGAGAAAGAGAGAAGAGAGATAGAAGGAGAGAGAGAGTTAAAAGGAAGGGGAGAGAAAGAGAAGAAAAAAAGAAATAGAGAGAAAGAGGGAGAGAGGAGAGGAGAGGAGAGAGAGAGAAAAAAGGACAGAGGAGAGAAAGAGAGAGAGAGAAAAAAGAGAGAAAGAAAGGGGGAGAGAGAAGAGAGAGAGGGGAAGAGAGAGAGAGAGAAGCGAGAGAAAGGGGAGAGAAGAAGGGAGAGAGAAAGAGAGAGAAGAGAGGAGAGAGGGAGAGAGAGAGGGGGAGAAGGAGAAAAATAGAGGGGGTAAAGCCCAAAGATTTCCAAAAACTTTATTCTAAGGTGAGTTTTTAGGCAGTCCCTATTTTCCAATCTGTCTTGAAAACTAAACATTAATAACACATGAATATTAAATGAAAAAGAGAGGAAAGAGAGAGGAGGAGAGTACAAAGTGAATCCATGTCCCGGGAGGAGGAATACAATGCGGGGATGAATGGGGTGGGGGTTTGGAAAAGGAAATCTGAAGTGTGAAGTAGATCTGATCAATATCTTTTTAAAAATTGAAAATATGCTCTAATTACAGAATCTAATCTATTCTTAGATATTAAAAGTATGTTATTTACACGACGTGGTGTGTGGTGTGTGGTGTGTGTGTGTGTGTGTGTGTGTGTGTGTGCGTGCGTGGTGCGTGCGTGCGTGGTGGTGCGTGCGTGCGTGCGTGCGGGGTGGTGTGTTGTGTGTGTGGGGTGTGTGGGGTTGGGGTGTGTGTGTGTGTTTCAGTTTTCAATGGCGAAGAACGAAGGAAGAAATGCCGGACTGGCTGTCCAACGAAGGTCGTGATTGAATAATACCTCGCTCTCCCCCCCTCTCCACTTTTTCCTCCCCTTTTCTCTCTCTCTCTCTCTCTCTCTCTTTCTCTCTTCCTCTCTCTCTCTCTCTCTCCTCTCTCTCTCCTCTCTTCTCCTCTCCCATCTTTTTTTCTCCGCTTTTCCCTCTCTCCCCTTTCTCCTCTTTCCCCCCTTTTCTCTGTTCCTTTTCTCTCTCTTCTCTCTCTCCTCTCTCTCTCTCTCTCTCTTCTCTCTCTCTCCTCTCTCTCTCTCTCTTCCCCCCCCTTCTCTTTTCATTCCTTTTTAATTCTCTCTCTCTCTCTCTCTCTCTCCTCTCTCTCTTTTCTCTCTCTCTCTCTCCTCTCTTCTTGGAATACAACCCTGTTACATAATGTTTAATTTTGTCCCCCCAGGACAATGTTTTGGCTAAAAGAATGTGTCAATACCCTGATGGAAAACATCAACCCCAATTTGGCGTTAGAAA
Source organism: Conus ventricosus (assembly GCA_018398815.1). Taxonomy (NCBI): domain Eukaryota; kingdom Metazoa; phylum Mollusca; class Gastropoda; order Neogastropoda; family Conidae; genus Conus; species Conus ventricosus. Next base: position 79,395,048 of record CM031613.1, on the reverse strand, counting down.
GTCTTAAAACCATAATGAAACATCAAACGTAATTGTTGGGGATTCAGAATGTGTCATCCTCTGGAACATCAAACAAATTTTGACATGCAGATTGTTCAATACCATCGATGGAAAAAAATAACATTTTGACAGGACAAGGGAGTTAACATGTGCCGCCCCCCAAACACATTCCCCGCCGGCTGGCAAAGATGACAACCAAAGTATGGAGTCACTCAGCTGTTGAAAATGTCATGTCGGAGGGCCCGAAGCCCAAAAGGAGTCATGTTTTCATGATGTTTTTTGCCCCCCACCGGGTCAATATCACACATGGGGGCGTCATGTCAAAAAAATTTTATTAGGGTTTCAAAATGAAAACGCCAAGTTGAATTCCAACGAAAAATAACCCATCTGGTTTTAAAAATCAAAGATTACTGATAAAAAGGTTGATATCGTTCAATAAAGTGGACGATTTTTCGGGGGGGGGGGGGGGGGGGGGGGGGGGGAGGAAAAAAGGGGGGGAAAAAAAGAAAGAAAGGAAAAAAAAAAAGAAAACCCCCAAAAAGCCATGATCTTTTCAGACTGCGAAGGGATTTTTAGTTCTGATGTCAGCAGTTTTTTTGGGGTCGGGTTCCCTTTGTCTGTTTTTTCGAAAATACCGCCCGGGCTTTTTTTTTTTTGTGGGCGGTTCTGCTTTTCTTTCTCCTTATTGTTTTCCCCCGACCCTTTAGTCCCATGCCAAACCCTCCCCCCCCCTTCTCACTCCCTCTTCCTTTGTATGTCTTTAAAAAGACCAAAAGGGGGAAAAGTTTTTGGTGAATGAATCTAAAAAAAAAACAGCAGTAGGAAAAAGAACAGTGGAGCGAAAAAAAAAAAACCTTTGTGCATTGTTTGAAGCCCCTTGACTGTTCTGGAATCGCAAGCAGCGGTGAAGAAATTAACATCCAGAAAGTTTGAGGGCGGCGGGGGTCACAAAATGTGTTGAATCATCTTGAAAACACAGGAATGACCAAACGTCTTGGATCTACAACCAGGGATGGGGCCCCAGCCGACTTTGTGTTC
>CM031613.1:79376510-79389010 GCA_018398815.1 Conus ventricosus | reverse complement strand
CTCTCTCTCTCTCTCTCTCTCTCTCTCTCTCTCTCTCTCTCTCTCTCTCTCTCTCTCTCTCTCTCTCTCTTCTCTCTCTCTCTCTCTCTCTCTCTCTCTCTCTCTCTCTCTCCCCTTCTCTCTACCTCATAGACAACAATAGCCAAATTATGTTTTGGCCGAATACGACCCAGTCTTGCCTTGAATGATGACGATAATGATGACGCATTGACTGACGGGTGAAAATTGTGGTGTTGAGCATGTTGATGTTCATTATCATCACAATGATTGTGATGACGAAGTCCACATTGATGTTGATGTCCTTTATCATCACAATGATTGTGATGACGAAGTCCACATTGAGAATAGGAAATTATCAAAAAGTGTTCTGTGCAAAAGAGACAATTGTGATGAGAAGACGATAAGGGTGCTGGTGGTGGTGGTGGTGGTGGTGGTGGTGGTGGTGGTGAGATGTGATGATGATGATGATGATGATGATGATGATGATGATGATGATGATGATGATGATGACGATGAAGATGACGACGACGACGATGATGATGATGATCATCATCATCATCATGACCATGATCATGAGGATGATGGTGACGATGATGATGACGGTGATGGTGATGGTTGTAATGATGATGATGATGATGATGATGATGATGATGATGATGATGATGATGATGATGATGATGATGGTGATGATGATGACGACAACAGGAGGCAATGGAAGGCGACAACATGGGCAAGGGACAGGAGGTGCCAGAGAGACTGGTTCAGCAGCGGAACACAACCAACGCCATCGGCCACTTCCGGTCTACGGTGGACGAAGCCCTGGACACACAGGTCAGGGTGTCTGTCTTTCTGACAACATGCCTGTTTAGCTGGCTGGTTGGCTGGTGGGTTGGTTGGTTGGTTGGTTGGTTGGCTGGTTGGTTGGCTGGTTGGTTGGTTGGCTGGTTGGTTGGTTAGTTGGTTGGCTGGCTGGTTGGATAGCTGGTTGGTTTGTTCATTGGTTGGCTGGCTGGTTGGTTAGTTGGTTGGCTGGCTGGTTGGATGGCTAGTTGATTGGATGGCTGGTTGGTTGGATGGCTGGTTGGCTGGCTGGTTGGTTGGCTGGCTGGATGGTTGGCTGGCTGGTTGGTTCGTTGGTTGGATGGCTGGTTGGTTGGTTAGTTGGTTGGTGGGTGGGTTGGATGGCTGGTTGGCTGGCTGGCTGGCTGGCTGGTTGGTTGGATGGTAGGTTGCTGGCTGGCTGGCTGGCTGGTTGGTTGGCTGGCTGGCTGGCTGGCTGGTTGGTTGGTTGGTTGACTGGTTGGTTGGTTGGCTGGTTGGTTGGATGGCTGGCTGATTGGTTGGTTGGTTGGTTGACTGGTTGGTTGGCTGGTTGGTTGGTTGGTTGGTTGGCTGGCTGGTTGGTTGGCTGGCTGGCTGGTTGGTTGTTTGGCTGGTTGGTTCGTGTGGTGGGTGGCCAGTCTGTCTGTTGCTTCCTTTGTGACGTAGATAGAGAAACAAAACTGCAATTTTTTTATATTATATATTACGGTCAAATGTGAGTTACACACACACACACACACACACACACACACACCACACACACACACACACACACACACACCACACACACGATTAAAAAGCATGATTAGAAGCGTATCTGCATGTTAAAAGTATTACAAAAATTCACTCAAAACCAAAATGATTGATCAGACAAGGATACATTGTTTGTGTTAATATTATTGTCCTTTATTTCATTTTCTTTTGTTTTCGTTTTCTTTTTTCTTTTTTTTTTAAAGCAGTTTGACGAGAGAGAGAGAGAGAGAGAGAGAGAGAGAGAGAGAGAGAGAGAGAGAGAGAGAGAGAGAGAGAGAGGACAGACAGACAGACAGACAGACAGACAGACGACACAATGATTTCTACAGCACACATGCTTGCATAGCACAGTTCTTGGCATCTTAACCTACGTATAATTATTGTCGAATCGAACGCCATGCTTTTGTTCAATTCATTGACTGTTTCTTTGTGCGCATCTTGCAGAAGATTCCAGAGGACACTAAAAGAGAACTGGATTCCTTTTGTCCCATTCCTTGACTGTTTCTTTGTTGTGTGGATCTTGCAGAAGATTCCAGAGGACACTAAAAGAGAACTGGATTCCTTTTGTCCCATTCCTTGACTGTTTCTTTGTTGTGTGGATCTTGCAGAAGATTCCAGAGGACACTAAAAGAGAACTGGATTCCTTTTGTCCCATTCCTTGACTGTTTCTTTGTTGTGTGGATCTTGCAGAAGATTCCAGAGGACACTAAAAGAGAACTGGATTCCTTTTGTCCCATTCCTTGACTGTTTCTTTGTTGTGTGGATCTTGCAGAAGATTCCAGAGGACACTAAAAGAGAACTGGATTCCACCTACAAAGCAGTTATGGTGAGTGAAGTATCACCGTGTGCGTGAATGGCAGTCAGCTTGTGTGTGTGTGTGCGTGTGTGTGTGTGTGTGTGGGGGGGGGGGGGGGGGGGGTGCGGGTGTGTGTGTGTGGGGGGGGGGGGGTTGCGTGTGTGTGTGTGTGTGTGTGTGTTGTGTGTGTGTGTGTGTGTGTGTGTGTGTGTGTGTGTGTGTGTGTGGAGGGGGGGTGCGTGTGTGTGTGTGTGTGTGTGTGTGTGTGTGTGTGTGTGTGTGTGTGTTTTGGTGTGTGTGTGTGTGTGCGCGCGCGCGCGTTCGTGCGTGCGTGCGTTGGCTACCCGCGCTCACTAGGCTGATACGGTGTGCAGGTGAACACCAGTTAACCAACCTAACCAACCGGTTTTTTCCGGTAAACTTGTTCCGGTAAGCGGAGTTGTTGTAAAAACTGTGATCGGACAAAAAAACGGTCCGTCACACTTGATTCCTTGATTGATTGATTGATTGATAGGTCGTTCGATTGGTCGATTGACTGACTGACTGACTGATTGATTGATTAATTGATTAATTGATTGGTTATTTGATTGTTTGTTTGATTGATGAATTGATCGGTCGGTTGATTGATTGATTGACTGACTGATTAACTGATTGATTGTAAATGGCCAGGCTATGTCCAGAAGAAGAGAGGGTGTTGGGACTCAGATGCACGGACTATCCAACATTGCCACCAGGAAATTTCCTCATCCAGGTAATCATTCGTCCCTATCCAGGTCAATCATTCTTCCCTCATCAGATCAATCATTCTTCCTCATCAGTCAATCATTCATTTTCATCGGTCGATCTTCTCCCTCATCTAGTCAATCATTCTCCCTCATCAGGTAAATCATTCTCCTTCATCCAGGTCATCATTCCTCCCTGATCAGGTCAATCATTCCTCCCTCATTCAGGTAAATATTCCTCCCTCATCAGGTCAATCATTCCTCCTATCCAGGTCAATCATTCCTCCTCATCAGGTCAATCATTCCTCCCTCATCCAGTAAATTCATTCCTCATCAGGTAATCATTCCTCCCTCATCAGGTAAATCATTCCTCCCTCATCCAGGTAACATTCCCCCTCATCAGGTAAATCATTCTCCCTCATCAGGTAAATCATTCCTCCTCATCCAGGCAACCATTCCTCCCTCATCAGTTAATCATTCTCCTCATCAGGTAAATTCTTTCACTACCACCTCTATCCAGGCAACATTCCTCTCTCATCCAGGTCAATCATTCCTCTCTCATCCAGGTCAACTATTCCTCTCTCATCCAGGTCAACATTCCTCTCTCATCCAGGTCAATATTCCTCTCTCATCCAGGTCAACATTCCTTCATCCAGGTCAATATTCCTTCTCATCAGGTCAATCATTCCTCTCTCATCCAGGTCAACATTCCTCCTCATCCAGGTCAATCATTCCTCCTATCCAGGTCAATCATTCCTCCTCATTCAGGTCAATGCATTCCTCCTCATCCAGGTCAACCATTCCTCCCTCATCCAGGTCAACATTCCTCCCTCATCCAGGTCAATCATTCCTCTCTCATCCAGGTCAATCATTCCTCCTCATCCAGGTCAATCATTCTCCCTCATCCAGGTCAATCATTCCTCCCATCCAGGTCAACATTCGTCCTCATCCAGGTCAATCATTCCTCCTCATCCAGGTCAATCATTCATCCCTCATCAGGTCAATCATTCCTCTCTCATCCAGGTCAACATTCGTCCTCTCGTCCAGGTCAATCATTCCTCCTCATCCAGGTCAATCATTCTCCTCATCCAGTTCAATTATTCTCTCCCTCATCCAGGTCAATCATTCGTCTCTCGTCCAGGTCAATCATTCGTCCCTCATCCAGGTCAATCATTCCTCCCTCATCGAGGTTCAATCATTCGTCCCTCATCCAGGTCAATCATTCGTCCTCTCCAGGTCAATCATTTGTCCCTCATCCAGGTCAATCATTCTCCCCATTCGAGGTCAATCATTCCTCCTCATCCAGGTCAATCATTCGTCCCTCTTCCAGGTCAATCATTCGTCTCCTCATCCAGGTCAATCATTCCTCCCTCATCCAGGTACAATCATTCCTCTCTCATCCAGGTCAATCATTCGTCTCTCCCAGTGTCAATCATTCTCTTCTCCGTCATCATTCTCCTCCGTCATATCCTCTATCGGTCAATCATTCTCTCTTCAGGTCATCACTCCTCATCCAGGCATTCACTTCTCAGGTCAATCATTCGTCCCTCATCCAGGTCAATCATTCGTCCCTCATCCATGTCAATCATTTGTCCTCATCCAGGTCAATCATTCGTCCCTCATCCAGGTCAATCATTTCTCCCTCATCCAGGTCAATCATTCCTCCCTCATCCAGGTCAATCATTCCTCCCTCATCCAGGTCAATCATTCCTCTCTCATCCAGGTCAATTATTCCTCTCTCATCCAGGTCAATCATTCCTCCCTCGTCCGGTCAATCATTCGTCCCTCATCCAGGTCAATCATTCGTCCCTCGTCCAGGTCAATCATTCCTTTCTCATCCAGGTCAATCATTCCTCCCTCATCCAGGTCAACCATTCCTCCCTCATCCAGATCAACCATTCCTCCCTCATCCAGGTCAATCATTCCTCTCTCATCAAGGTCAATCATTTCTCCCCTATCCAGGTAAATAATTGATTTTTTTAATCCAAATAAATCATTCATCACATATCCAGGTGAATCATTCCTCCCTCGTTAGTTAAATCATTCCTCCCTCATTCAGGTAAATCATTCATCCCTCATTAGATGATTCATTCGTTCTTCATTAGGTAAATCATTTGTCCCTCATTAAGTAAATCATTCGAAAATCATTCGTCCCTCATTAGGTAAATCATTCGTACCTCATTAGGTAATTCATTCGTCCCTCATCCAGGTAAATCATTCATCCCTCATTAGATAATTCATTCGTCCCTCATTAGGTAAATCATTTGTCCCTCATTAAGTAAATCATTCGTAAATCATTCGTCCCTCATTAGGTAAATCATTCGTCCCTCATTAGGTAAATCATTCGTAAATCATTCGTCCCTCATTAGGTAAATAATTCGTCCTTCATTAGATAATTCATTCGTCCCTCAGTAGGTAAATCAATTCGTCCCTCATTCGGTAAATCATTCGTAAATCATTCGTCCCTGATTAGGTAAATCATTCGTCCTTCATTAGGTAAATCATTCGTCCCTCATCAGGTAAATCATTCGTCCCTCATCAAGTAAATCATTCCTCCCTCATCCAGGTAAATCATTGATTCCTCATTCGAGTAAACTAACAAACCTGTATCCCTGTACACTTTTGTTCTTGTCCTCGTAAAATCCTTATCTTTTGTTCAGAAAAAAACACACCTGTTAATCGTTGTCCGGGTTTTGTTGATGTTCAACATGTTGAACTGTTTATTTTTCATCCGTGTAAAGTGTTTAGTATTCCCACGTTTAAGTTAACTAGTTAACCTTTCATTTTATGTTGATTATCTTTTTTGATCCAAACAAACTGGTTTATTCTCCATTCTTGTATATTTGTGACTATCTATCATAAAAATTGTTTATGATTGAGCCATACGAATTAGTTATCCTTTATTCCAGGGCGACAGGTTTATCTTTCATACAGATAAACAATTTATCCTCCAGGTATATTTCATCCATGTACATCTGTCATCACTCATTCAAGTAAACTTGCTAATATTCATTCAGATACATGGTTCATTCCTCGTTCAGGTAAACTGTTTTTTTTTTTACCCCTCGTTCATGCAGATTAGTTCATCTATCGTTTAGGTAAATTTTCTTACCTCTCTCTCTCTCTCTCTCTCTCTTCTCTCTCTCTCTCTCTCTCTCTCTCTCTCTCTCTCTCTCTCTCTCTCTCTCTCTCTGTATTATGTGTGTCAGTGTGTCTGTGTGTGTATGTATGTATGTATGTATGTATGCATGTATGCATGTATGTATGTATGTATGTATGTATGTATGTATGTATGTATGTATGCATGTATGTACGTACGTATGTATGTATGTATGTATGTATGTGTGTATGTATGTATGCATGTATGTGTATTTGGTTCTGTGCCTGCTTTTGTGTATTGTGACCGTGTATGTATAAATGTGTGTGTGTGTGTGTGTGTGCGTGCGTGCGTGCGTGCGTGCGTGCGTGCGTGCGTGCGTGCGTGCGTGCGTGCGTGCGTGCGTGCGTGCGCGCGCGCGCACACGCGCGTGTGTGTGTGTGTGTGTGTGTGTGTGTGTGTGTGTGTGTGTGTGTGTGTGTGTGTGTGTGTGTGAATGCGTGCGTGTATGCGAGCGTGCATGTGTGTGTGTGTGTGTGTGTGTGTGTGTGTGTGTGTGTGTGTGTGTGTGTATGTGTGTGTGTGTGTGTGTGTGTGTGTGTGTGTGTGTGTGTGTGTGTGTGTGTGAGTGTATGTGTGTTTGTGTGCGCGCGCGCGCGTGTTCATGCGTGCGTGTATGTGTGTGTGTATGCATGCACGTGCGTATGTGTATGTGCGTGGATGTTGTCACCCAGGGTTTGTCCCTGGAGTTTAACACCAAGGCCCAGCACCTGGTCAACTCGTCAGAGTCCGACAAGGTCAAGGACAAAGATGACCCCTCCGCACGGGCACTGCTGACCAACGAGGTCCTGGCCAAGGCCAGTCAGGTAGGTCGGCCGCCATGACAGAGGTGACAGCGCTGACCGCCAAGGTCAGAGTTCGGGGTTACAACATAGGTCAAGTAGTAACAACATGGTTTGAACACATGATAGTCACCCTGGCTCTGTGAAAAAAAATAGAAACGTGAAAAAGACGACTTTGTCCAAAAATTTCAGAGTTCGGGTTATAACAAAAGTTACAATGCAGTTTGAACACATGAAAATCACCCTGGCTCTGGGGGAAAAATTGAATGTGAAAAAGACGAATTTTTTTCTTGGAATTCGAGGTCAGTAAATTAAAATTTAGAAAGAGATGGGGTTAGCTACCGCCAAGGACATAGACAAAGTACAGGACAAGACACAATGCATTTGGACCTCTTGGGTCTTCTTCAGGCAAAAACAAATAACATTTAGGACAGTGAAAACGAAGAACGAGAAACCACGTATCTTCTCATATTCGGCGCACGACCAAAATGGTGTCAATTAGTTCAAGGCCATATGTCAGCAAGGATAGAAGAATTACGCATAGCTTGTGGACTTCTTATGTTTCTACGCCTTTGGTTAAGGTAAGGTAAGGTAATATAGCTTATAGCCCAGCCGACCACAAAGGGCCACATCAGGGCTGTCACCACGTTAAAATCAACTCACAAGTCATTCACACAATTCTTTAAAATACATCTTCTAAAAGCCCACCCGAAATTTTGTTAAAAATCTTTCCACTGTAAAATCTCAGATCCGATGACAAATGTTAATCTCTTTCAAGAACTCAAAGATCACGTCAGGCGGAACATCTCTGAACAAGGTTTTCATGGAATCTGCAATGAAATGTTTGTGTCTCACATCATGCAAGTCCCAACACTCTAAAAGAATGTGTTTCTAGCATATGACAGAAAAATGAACGGTAATGTGGATGGTACTGTAACACAAAGAGAAGAAGACACTGGATTTGTCTGTGTGAGTCAGACACAGCATGGGTCAAGAGCTTGCCTGTGTGATGAATATGTTGTGGTGAGGGTTGATCTTTTGACAAAAGCCAGGTGCAGCTTTGAGTGTAATAGAAGATCTATAGTGTTTTGAGCTTAGTCTGTAACCGTGGACTCGGACTGAAGATTGTGCGTCCCGTATCCGGACACTGCGCGCACGTCTTGCGACACAACGTCTTACACATTGTGCGTCCCGTATCCGGACTCTGCGCGCACGACTTGCCACACAACAGTCTTACACGCCGAACCGATCCTGCGCAACACAGCATCATGCAAGGCAACGCCACGCAGCGCCATACATTACAGCTCTGTACTGCAGTACACTGCGCTGAACGTAAGAAGACTGCGCGCAGGGTTAAAGACGGCGCATCACCACCCACCCACCCACACGCACACACACACACACACACACACACACACACACACACACACACACGCGCGCGCGCGCGCGTGCGCGCGCGCGCACGCACGCACGCACGCACGCACTCGTACTCGCACTCGCACTCGCACTCACACTCACTCACACACACACACACACACAACACTCACTCACTCACACACCACACACACACACACACACACACACACACACACACACACACACCACACACACACACACACACACACACACACACACACACACACACACACACACACACACGCATGCACTCACGCACGCACACACAACACGACACATCACAAGACAAGACTGCACTACGAAACAAAGCACGAAGCACGAGAGTTCTCCATGACACAATACAACACACCACAGCATTGTACAATACAGCATGAACATCTATACCCATCACGCTATAACTGACGGGAGTCAATACCTAATCAACGAAAATGCTGGTTTACCGTTTCACTATAACCGACTGTTTGGAAGTTGGGGTGGTGAGGTTTAGTAATAAAGAAACCTTTCTGCTGGATTTCTTATTCGTTTCAATCTCTTTTAGTTCATTTATTTACAGCCAGCGACATAAGCTATCACAGAGAATGACGTGAGTGAGGTCGACTACAATCTTGACTATAAGGAAGTGAAAATTTGCCTACAAACAATAAAAAAAACCAACATGTCTGTCTCAAATCATCTTCAGCCACAGAGTACGAAGAATGCAAGCGATGTTGATTTCACATTTGATTGTGTTTTGCTGTCGTTGACGGAGCGTTGTTTCTCTTTCTTTCTTTCTTTCTCTTTTCTCTTTTTTTCTTTCTTTTGTTCTCTTTACCCACTGTTTTCATTGCTGTTTGTAAACAGTGTCCACCACCAACATGATCGAGTGGCGGAGTAGGGGGTGGGGGTGGGGGGAGGGCGGGGAGGAGAGCTGGGGGATGGATAAAAGGACGGGGCAGGGGGGGGGGGGGTGGGGGAGGGAGAGAGAGAGAAAGTCTGTGTCGTTATCCTATTATTTTTCTTTTCTGTTCCTTCTTTTGTTTCTTTCTTCGTTTGTTTTTTGTGTGTCATTATCTCAACTTTAAGTTTGTTGTGCAAGTGAAACGGGGCACTACTCATGCTATTCCTGGCGTGCTCTGTGGCCCATAGAACTGTATCCAGGCTGTGCGGGTCAACTGGCAGTGGCTGAAGCAGGTGTCCCAGTGCGCTCAGGTCCACTTGAGGAACGCCGCAGCCTACCACGAGGTGTGTAGGGCTTCCTTCCCTCTCTCAGCTGCGTCTTTACTCATTCTCGGAAGGGGTGGGGGGTGGGGGGGGGGGAGACGTGCAGCATTGTCCTATGACGTTCTCTGTCTCTGTCTGTTTGTCTGTCTGTCTGTCTGTCTGTGTATCTGTCTGTGTTTGTTTCTGTCTCTGTCTCGCTCTGCCTGTCTGTCTGTCTGTTTGTCTGTTTGTCTGTCTGTCTGTCTGTCTGTCTGTCTGTCTGTCTCTCTCTCTCTCTCTCTCTCTCTCTCTCTCTCTCTCTCTCTCTCTCTCTCTCTCTCTCTCTCTCAGTCCATCCGTAAAACATTCATTAGTCATAGGTACTTCAGAGACCCTTCTGTAATCAAAATGTGCATGTCTTCTTTAATCAAAATGTAATGTCTTCTTTAATCAAAATGTGCATGTCTTCTTTAATCAAAATGTGCATGTCTTTTTTAAAAATCAAAATGTGCATGCCTTTTTTAATCAAAAAGTGCATGTCTTCTTTAATCAAATGTGCATGTCTTCTTTAATCAAAATGTGCATGTCTTTTTTTAAAAATCAAAATGTGCATGCCTTTTTTAATCAAAAAGTGCATGTCTTCTTTAATCAAATGTGCATGTCTTCTTTAATCAAAATGTGCATGTCTTCTTTAATCAAAATGTGCATGCCTTTTTAATAAAAAAGTGCATGTCTTCTTTAATCAAAATGTGCATGTCTTCTTTAATCAAAATGTGCATGTCTTCTTTTATCAAAATGTGCATGTCTTCTTTAATCAAAATGTGCATGTAATCGAAATGTGCATGTCTTCTTTAATCAAAATGTGCATGTCTTCTTTAATCAAAATGTGCATGCCTTTTTTAATCAAAATGTGGATGTCTTCTTTAATCAAAATGTGCATGTCTTCTTTAATCAAAATGTGCATGTCTTCTTTAATCAAAATGTGCATGTCTTTTTTTAATCAAAATGTGCCTGTGAATGTCATCAGCTTCCACAAAAGGTGTTCGAAATTTTCCCTTGTTTCTGATTTCCACTCTCTGTTTAGTATTTGTGGGTTTCTAACTTTTTAAGACTACCACTCTGTTTAGTATTTTTGTGTTTTTTTTTGTTTACTTTGTGGACAATCACTCTCTGTTTAGTATTTATGGGGTTTTCACTTTTTAGACCACCACTCTCTGTTTAGTATTTGTTGGTTGTTGTTTTTTTTTACTTTGTAGACCACCATTCTCAGTTTAGTATTTGTGGGTTTTTCACTGTTTAGACCACAACTCTCTGTTTAGCATTTGTAGGGTTTTCACTTTTTAGACAACCACTCTCTGTTTAGCATTTGTAGGGTTTTCACTTTTCAGACCACCACTCTCTGTTTAGCATTTGTGGGTTTTTCACTTTTTTAGACCACTACACTCTGTTTAACATTTGTGGGTTTTTCACTTTTTAGACCACCACTCTCTGTTTAACATTTGTGGGTTTTTCACTTTTTAGACCACCACTCTCTGTTTAACATTTGTGGGTTTTTCACGTTTTAGACCACCACTCTCTGTTAAGTATTTGTTGGTTTTTTCATTTTATAGACCACCACTCTCTGTTTAGTATTTGTTGGTTTTTTCACTTTTGAGACTACCACCTGAGACACAATACATGTTGGCCTGTTCACTATGAAACACTACCACCTGAGACACAATACATGTTGGCCTGTTCACTATGAAACACTACCACCCTGAGACACAATACATGTTGGCCTGTTCACTATGAAACACTACCACCCTGAGACACAATACATGTTGGCCTGTTCACTATGAAACACTACCACCTGAGACACAATACATGTTGGCCTGTTCACTATGAAACACTACCACCCTGAGACACAATACATGTTGGCCTGTTCACTATGAAACACTACCACCTGAGACACAATACATGTTGGCCTGTTCACTATGAAACACTACCACCCTGAGACACAATACATGTTGGCCTGTTCACTATGAAACACTACCACCCTGAGACACAATACATGTTGGCCTGTTCACTATGAAACACTACCACCCTGAGACACAATACATGTTGGCCTGTTCACTATGAAACACTACCACCCTGAGACACAATACATGTTGGCCTGTTCTCTATGAAACACTACCACCCTGAGACACAATACATGTTGGCCTGTTCACTATGAAACACTACCACCCTGAGACACAATACATGTTGGCCTGTTCACTATGAAACACTACCACCCTGAGACACAATACATGTTGGCCTGTTCACTATGAAACACTACCACCCTGAGACACAATACATGTTGGCTGTTCACTATGAAACACTACCACCCTGAGACACAATACATGTTGGCCTGTTCACTATGAAACACTACCACCCTGAGACACAATACATGTTGGCCTGTTCACTATGAAACACTACCATCCTGTGCACGGCATCTCTTGGCGTTTCCGCTCTAGTACCTTCACAACCCTGTTGACATCAACACTGGGTTTGTTGACTTGTTGTTGTTGTTGTTGCAGTTTTTCCACGAGGCGGAAGAAGCTGAACATTGGATGAACACCACTCTGAGCCGCATCCATCTGACCTTTGACCGCACCAAGCTCCAGGGAGACCGGGCGGATGCTTTGGCCATACAGAACGAAATGAAGGTGACTTGCATATACAGCGTTTTTGGTTTTCCTTTGTTCTTATTAAGTGAATACATTGGTGTGGTTTTCTTTTTGCATTGTCTAATGTATGTTTCTTTTCCCCAGTTCTTCTTAACTCACTGTGTTTGTTTCCATGTTGTTTTCGTAGTGAAGGTGTCATTCTTTACCCACTGTCTTTGTTTCTATGTT
>CM031613.1:79359010-79369010 GCA_018398815.1 Conus ventricosus | reverse complement strand
TCTCTTCTAGTCTGCTCTTATCAAATGGACATGGTTGCTTTTCTTTTCCTTTTTTTTCTTTTCTTTCTTTTCCTCCTCATTAGTTAGCAGCTCTCTCTCTCCACATCTCTCCTCAGTCCTTCCTCTGCAGACTATCTCATGCTAATCTCTCAACTTGGTTCTCTTCTCTCCTCCCTCATCTCTCTGCTTTTCTCTCCTCAGAGATTACACTCCGAACCTCTCTCTCTCTCTCTCTGTTCGTTCTCCTCCTCGTTCTCTCTGCTTCTCTCTCGTCAGAGCTTACACAGAGCCTCTTCCTCTGTCTCTCTCTGTTCGTTCTGTGCAGACTATCTGGTGCTAATGCTTAAACTCACTCCTCTCATCTCTCTGCCTTTCTCCTGCAGAGACTACACCCCAGAACCTCTCTCTCTCTCTGTCTCTCTGTTCGTTCCCATCTCCCTGCCTTCCTGTAGGCGAGAGCCTACTCCCCCCGAACTTCTTCCTCTCTCTCTCTGTCTGTTCGTTTTCTTCGTTCTCCCTCTCTCTCACTCACGCATTACTTTATGCCCTCACTCCGTGTCCAAGGGCCAGTACCATTGGTCAGTATTTTTACCCCTGATACCCGAAGTTATCTCCCTCTAATTCCATTGGATATTCAAATCATGACAGTCACGCCTACACGCCTTACTCTCTGTGGTGGTCAATTGGTCATTTAATTGATTAGCTAGATTTCACCCCCACCACACACTACCTTCCCCTCTCTTCGTTCCGGCGACGTCGTAAATTGGCTAGATGAGTCTGGGTAGGCGCCAAGACGTTGGCTGGCAGACCAATCGAGACATTCGGCCAGACGTCTTAGTCCGTCCGGCAGACAGTGCTGTCTCCACGAGAGCTAAAAATAGCCTTTAATTGGCTGAGGCGACAGGTGAATGCGTCGGTCAGCTATTTAGTCCGTCTGGTTGGACAGACCGTCTCTGTGGAGCCTCTCCCCTATGCTTAATTGGCTGGATCCGAACCATGGGGCCGTCGACGTGGCGCCCAGAATATTTGAGTTAGAGCTTATGTCCAAACAACCTGGACCACGACTTGGTTGTTCTATTTTTGACCGTGACAATTTCCCCCTTGCAAAAGACTATGCACCGCATCGTCTCAAAACCACGGTACAAAAAAAACAACAACCGAATTTGCTGACACACAGCTACACGTGCAAAGTTTAAAAAAATACTTTACAACCAACGGTTTATAAATTATAAAATATATCATTAGTGAATACCACTCCAATGAGTTATCATTGACGTGCGCTCTTGCGTTATTTCAATTCATTTTATAACGACCTCTGTGCGCACCTATGCAATCCCCCTACCTGCGGATTGGCCATATCTTCTCTTCACAATTCTTATGAAAAGCACAATATAATATGATCACGATCCATGACACTTCACTGAGGAATCTCCATCCTCACTTATTGCAAATAATGCATCACTACACAAGCGACTGTATGCTCCAAGCATAACTACATTCACATGAACAAGTCTCACAAGGAAAATATGAACAAGTCTCACACAAAAAAAATATGAACCATAGCCAACTGGGAATGAACCCATATCCAATCAACATAACTGTAATCAACACATATTATCAACAAAGCACCCCGGATATGACTGACTTCCTCTGAGTTGCAGCTTGCTAGACTACGCGACTTAAATAGTCAGCTCCGACATTCTGTCGACCGGGAATGTACTGCACTCGATACCTGTAGGGCTGCAATGCCATTGCCCAACGCAGAACTCTGCTGTTTTTCAACTGCGCCTCCTGCAGGAATTTGAGTGGTTGATGATCCGTCTCTATCACGAACTCTTTCCCATACAAGTAATTTGTGGAACTTCTGCACGGCCCACACGACAGCTAAACACTCCTTCTCCACCGTTGCGTACCCTTCTTCACACTTTGTCAACTTCCTGCTAGCATATCTCACAGGGAACTCGACCCCTTCATGCTCCTGTAACAATACTGCACCTATCCCACCACCTGATGCATCTGTCCGCAACAAAAATGGTTTGGACATATCTGGTAGCTTCAAGATGGGACGGGAACCTAGTCTTTCCAACACTGTCTGCAGTGCTTGCTCTGCAGCGTCTGACCACTCGACCACTGCCGGTTTCCCTGCCTTGACCAAATCACTGAGAGGACTCGTGATTGCTGCGAAATTTGGAACAAACTCCCTATAGAAACCAATAAAACCTAGCAGACTCCTGACTTCTGTTTTGGTCTTTGGTCTCTCTGAATTCATCATCTTCTCCACCTTTCCTCCTTCCGGCTGCTTTGTGTCGCCTCCGACAACAAAACCTAGGAACTCCAGGCTTGGAAAACCAACCTGGCACTTTGTTGGTCTGGCTGTGAGATTGGCTTGTCTCAACCTCTCTAAAACTGCTCCTAGCTGCCTCATATGCTCCTCCCATGTCTCGGATGCTATCAGAATGTCATCCATGAAATTCACGACGCCTTCCAATCCCGTCAATAACTTCCTCATCATCCGAGAGAAGACTGCAGGTGCGTTGACCATCCCGAAAGGAAGTACTCGCCACTGGTATAGCCCCATAGGAGTGGAGAATGCTGTGACTTCCTTTGAGTCCTCACTCAAGGCTATTTGCCAGTAACCCTTGCTCAGATCTATCTGGTGAAATACTGGCTCTTGCTTGTGGCGATCTGAGCGAACAGGTCTTCCATGTTCGGTATGACCTCTGCATCGACCTTGGTGACACTGTTCAGACGTCTATAGTCAACACAGAATCGATGCTCACCTGACTTTTTCCTAACTAAGACGACGGGTGCACTATACGATGATTTGGACGGTTCAATCACCCCAAGGTCCAACATCTTTTCTACCTCCTCCTCGATCACTTGCTTGGTGGCATATGGGATCGGGTAGGCTTTCACATGTACGGGTTTTTGCGATGTTAACTCCACCGTACATGTCTCTAGAGTTGTCCTGCCTGGTTTATCAGTCAGGGACGCCCTATACTGTTCTAGGAGCCCCCTAACTTCCTCCTGTCTCCTACTGTCTAGCCCTTCATACAGTGACACATCCCTGTATGACTCTTCTCCTGGAAACTCAGGCAACAAAATCTCCCCTTCTTCTGCTGGGTCTCCTTCACCTCCATCAATGATTGCTGCTGCGCCTATGTGCTGAGTCTCACGCTGAATATATTTGCGGAGCAAATTGCATGGAAAAGTTTTGATTTCCCATTCACATCGATTCGGTAGTCCTGATCTACCTTTTCAATGATGGTGAATGGTCCCTTCCAATGCATCAGCAGCTTGTTGTGATCCGTGGGAAGCAGTAACAGGACTTGATCTCCCACCTTGAGGAATTGCTTCCTCACCTTCCTGTCATACTGCTTCTTCTGGACGACCCTAGCCTCCTGCAAACTCTCCCTTGCGACCTTACATGTCTCCTCGAGCCTATTGCGTAGGTCCACCACATACTGATAAGTGGTTTTGACCTCTTCCGACTCCTGTTCTCCGGACCACAGCTCTTTGAGAATGCACACTGGTCCCCGAACTGTCCGCCCATACAGCAGCTCAAATGGCGAAAAGCCTGTGCTTTCCTGAGGGGCTTCCCTGTAGGCAAACAGTGCCGCTGGAATGTAGCGGTCCCAATCTGCTGGCCTTTCCTCACAGAGCTTCTTTAAGATGCCCTTCAGCACACCGTTGAATCTTTCCACCAAGCCATTGCATTGTGGATGGTATGGGGTAGTGAGCAGCTGTGTGATCCCTAGCAGCCTGTTGACCTCCTTCATCACGCCTGAGGTGAACTGTGACCCCCTGTCACTGAGAATTTGTGCTGGCACCCCCACGCGAGAAAAGATGTCTACCAGCCCTTCAGCGACCTGTTGCGTATCTACGCCTTTCAATGCAACCGCTTCTGGTATCTGGTCGCGTAGTCCACCAGTGTCAACACATACCTGTGCCCACCTTTGGAACAGGGCGCGATTGGGCCAATCAGATCAACAGCCACCCTCCTGAATGGTGTGTCAATTAAAGGGGGCTGTTTAAGAGGTGCCTTCCTCTTCACCCCTCTTGTGGCTGACCTTTGACACACGTCACATGACATGCAGAAACGCTTGATGTCTGCCATTGCTCCTGGCCAATGAAAGTCATCAAAGATTCGGTCAGCTGTTTTGCTGGTGCCGAGATGACCCGCCATGAGCGACTCGTGACCCACTGACATGACAGTGTCACGATAACCTGATGGTACCTATAACTGAGTGGTCACCTTACCTGTCTTCCCCTTGGTGAACACTCGGTACAACAGCCCGCCTTTCACAAGAAATTCTGTCTCACCTCCTCTAACCTCCTGTTTCTCTCCACCCTCTTGCCAACTCCCAAGACTTCACGAGCGAAGGGTCTTGTTCCTGCGCTGCCCTAAACTCATCAGGCGACACATCTATGCCTGACTTCCTTGCTGGAACGACTAACGGTTTATCAACCTTTTCCTCCTTCTTGCTCCGTGTCTGAACTGCTGTCCCTGTAGCAGTCAACAACTCAGGATCCCCTGGATCCCTCGCACCTGGAATATTTCCGATGATCAAATCATGAAGGGGGTTTCTCCATCACCAACGCAGACAACTCGCCTGAGAAGTAAGGGGTACGTACTTCTATCTTAGCAACTGGAAACTCCCTCACAGTGCCATCGATTAGAGTACAGGTCTGGATTTGCCCTGTCAAATCCTCTTTCTCGACCAGCGTTGTTCGTACTACACCACACGAACAACCAGTGTCTCGTAACACTTTCACCCTCTGCTGGCCAATCCACCCTTCTTCCACTGGTAACGAACCACTCAGCCTAGTGCCCTCCATCCCTGACACTGACTGCTGTCCAGTGCTAGCCATAGGCCGCACTCTACCCTCTTCAGACTGAATCCCCTTTGGTTCCACTGCAGGTCGTTTCCCCTGGCGACCCTTATCCACCTCTTGCAAGGCTGCTGCCTTCTGGAACCTCATGCGACAATCCCTGCCACATGTCCTTCTTGTGACAAATGAAACACCTAATGTCCCTTTGCCCTTCCTTCTGCCCCACCACTGGGTTTGCAGACTTTGCAGGAAACTCTCCTAGTCTCCTTGCACTCTTCTCACCTGTGCCTAGCACCTGTTTCTCCTGCACCTTAGTGCCCAAACGTGCCTCCCTGTACACCTCTGCGAACTTCAACAACTCCCCTGCTGTCTCTGGCTGTCTCTCTTTCAAATGTATGGTTAACTCAGGGCCGCAACCTGACAAAATCTGTTCCTTCATAACTAGCTCTTCAACTCAGCGAACTCCTTCTTCGTACCGCTCAACTCTAACCACTTCTCAAAATAGTGATCTAAACGTGCACCAAACTGAGTGTACGTCTCACCTGCTTGTAATTTAGCTGAACGAAATTTCTTCCTGAACCCCTCCTCTGTGAGGTCAAATCCTTTCATCAACGATTCCTTCACAGCGCCGAAATCAGACTGTTGTTCTGCTGGTAACGCAGTGAAAATCTGTAATGCCTTACCCGTCAATAACGCTGACAAAATGACTGCCCACTCTTCTGGAGGCCAACCCTGACTGGTCGCAAACGTTTCGAAACGACTGATGTATGCATCAATCGAATCGGTTCCTTCAGAGAATTTGGGCAACTTTGGTCGGGGGGCGTAACTGCGCACAGAGTCACTGGAAAGTGAACTACCATCATCGGTGGTCTCCCTTTGTATTTTCACTTTCTCTAACTCTAATTGAACCTTTAATCTTTCCGTTTCCTGCTTCATTCTTTCTGTTTCCTGCGCTTCCCTTAGTCTTTCTGTTTCCTGCGTTTCTTTATCATTGTTAGCCTGAATCCTTAATCTTTCTGTTTCCTGCTCTGCTATTTCTCCAGCGACACGTCGTCTTTCCGCTCGCTCATCCCTTTCCATCTTTTGCTGGTTTTCAACGAATGCTCGCAACTCTTCTCCCGAATAGCCTAAATCACGAGCAACACTCACAAGTTGTTCAATAGGGGTGTTCTTTTCTTCCGCCATTATATCTTTTTTTTTTTTTTTTTTTTTTTTTGAACAAGATTTTATTACTACGACAGCCAAACTGGTGGTTACCGACACGAGTGACGTAATAGCACAATCCTATGAATGATAATATTAGCTTGGGACAACGTAGTTAGTTTTTATAAGACGCCCAGCGCCTGACCCAACTATGAGAGCGAATTATAGGCAATCTGTGCGAAATAAGTACTCTGGCGCTGAAATGCCAAGCCTAGTATTAACTATCTTGGAAGCAATGCCAAGCCTAGTATTTAACTATCTTGGGAACATACAGTAAGACAACCCCTTGTCTTAGGATTACAATACTTGAATCCCACCCAGCTTCCTCTCTGAGAAGTTGAACAATTATAATAAATGGGCCAGAATATCCTGCAGGCTCGCCAATAAATTGTCAACCTCGGTGATGTCGATGGAGGAAGGACTAGCGCACAGCCCAAACACACTCACAGCTTGCTTACAAATCTCATTCATATATCATGCATTCGTCACATCAAACCACTAGTAAAGTCTATAACTTTACTACACATGATCATAGAACGAAACATCAATGCATATGGAATCAAACAAAATAAAACATTCTCTCTTTCCTGAACTCACAAAATCATTTATCTAAATCAGCATTAACTAACCCGGGTATGAATAGATTTCTACTTTACCTGGCCAGGTGATCTTAACTATTCACGAATCACTGTCTTTTCTTTTCTTTTTTTTTCTTTCTTTCACTGTCACTTTCACAAGCACGACACAACTGCTGGCACTGGTCTTGGTCTGCTGGCGCCTGGTCAGGTTAGACTGTTGGCACTGGCGTTGGTCTGTCGATGAAAGTGGCGCTGGCCAAGTATGAGGTCGAACCCCAGTGAAGATAGAACAGTGACTATCAACATCGATCTGTTCTCCTTTCTTTCTTCCTGCATTAACGCATTGCACTCTCTCTCTCTCTCTTCTAGTCTGCTCTTATCAAATGGACATGGTTGCTTTTCTTTTCCTTTTTTTTTCTTTTCTTTCTTTTCCTCCTCATTAGTTAGCAGCTCTCTCTCTCCACATCTCTCCTCAGTCCTTCCTCTGCAGACTATCTCATGCTAATCTCTCAACTTGGTTCTCTTCTCTCCTCCCCTCATCTCTCTGCTTTTCTCTCCTCAGAGATTACACTCCGAACCTCTCTCTCTCTCTCTCTGTTCGTTCTCCTCCTCGTTCTCTCTGCTTCTCTCTCGTCAGAGCTTACACAGAGCCTCTTCCTCTGTCTCTCTCTGTTCGTTCTGTGCAGACTATCTGGTGCTAATGCTTAAAACTTCACTCCTCTCATCTCTCTGCCTTTCTCCTGCAGAGACTACACCCCAGAACCTCTCTCTCTCTCTGTCTCTCTGTTCGTTCCCATCTCCCTGCCTTCCTGTAGGCGAGAGCCTACTCCCCCCGAACTTCTTCCTCTCTCTCTCTGTCTGTTCGTTTTCTTCGTTCTCCCTCTCTCTCACTCACGCATTACTTTATGCCCTCACTCCGTGTCCAAGGGCCAGTACCATTGGTCAGTATTTTTACCCCTGATACCCGAAGTTATCTCCCTCTAATTCCATTGGATATTCAAATCATGACAGTCACGCCTACACGCCTTACTCTCTGTGGTGGTCAATTGGTCATTTAATTGATTAGCTAGATATCACCCCCACCACACACTACCTTCCCCTCTCTTCGTTCCGGCGACGTCGTAAATTGGCTAGATGAGTCTGGGTAGGCGCCAAGACATTGGCTGGCAGACCAATCGAGACATTCGGCCAGACGTCTTAGTCCGTCCGGCAGACAGTGCTGTCTCCACGAGAGCTAAAAATAGCCTTTAATTGGCTGAGGCGACAGGTGAATGCGTCGGTCAGCTATTTAGTCCGTCTGGTTGGACAGACCGTCTCTGTGGAGCCTCTCCCCTATGCTAATTGGCTGGATCCGAACCATGGGGCCGTCGACGTGGCGCCCAGAATATTTGAGTTAGAGCTTATGTCCAAACAACCTGGACCACGACTTGGTTGTTTCTATTTTTGACCGTGACAATGATGATGATGATGATGATGATGATGATGATGATGATGATGATGATGATGATGATGGTGATGATGATGATGATGATGATGATGATAATGATGATGATGGTCATGGTGATGATGATGGTGATGATGATGATGATGATGATGATGAGATGATGATGATGATGATGATGATGGTGGTGGTGGTGTGCAGATTACGGCGTCAGCTCCTGGCTCTATGGACGGGCAGTGTCAAGAGGCTGGGCTACCAACTCATCGCCTTCATGCTGCTGGTCTTCCGCGACTGGAACCAGGAGGAGGTGGTGTGTGGGGGGTGGGGGGGGGGGGGGGGGGGGGGGGGGGGGGGGGGGGGGGGGGGGGGGGGGGTAGGGGGATAGGGAGGGAGTTCAGAGGATGTGTCCAGTTCTCATTCGGCAGATCTGCACCTGTTCCCGTCATCGCAGAGAAAAGCAGCCATCATGTGGGTTGTGTTTTGGGTGCTGAAGCTGCCACCTCTTCCGCCGCTGAGTCTTGATGATGGTCTTTGCTTCATCATAGCTCACTAGGTTGTCGGTCTGCTCCTTCTGCGCTCCCTCTTTTGCCAGTGTGTCTGCTTTTTCATTGCCTCTGATGCCGCACTGAGCTGGGACCCACTGTAGCGCCACTTTCTCCATCTCTGCTCTCAGGGCAACTAGGGCTGTAGTGAGTGGGTTGAGTTCGCAGCTACGAATACACAAAATTAATGTCTTGCAATTTTCTATTTTACAGGTGGCATAATGCTGTTTTTAAATGAATGATTGAGATTCCCAGACATAGTCAAATTCTGATTAAACCATGGTGACATTAAGATATGTCTTACTCAAACAGAGAGAGAGAGAGAGAGAGAGAGAGAGAGAGAGAGAGAGAGAGAGAGAGAAAGAGAGAGAGACAGAGAGAGAGAGAGAGAGAGAGAGAGAGAGAGAGAGAGAGAGAGAGAGAGAGAGAGCTCGCCCGTTCGCCACCCCCTCTCCCACTTTCAATCAAACACCCACCCAATCACCCAATCCCCCCCCCCCCCCCCCCCCCGCAACCACCAACCTCCATCCCCCGCCTCACACGCCACAGCGACCTTGTGATCTTGCAGGTGAGCCTGCTACAGCGACTCTGTCAGGAAGACCGGCAGAGCTGCTGCGCGTGCTGGTGTACCTGGAGACCACGCTGATACGGCACCACTGCAGGGCTACGGGACTTCCAGGAGCTGCAAGAGCGCATCCACCGCCTGATCATGATCATCGAAGAGGCCTCCGAGGACACCGAGCCTGGTAAGGCGGGAACAGAGGTCACCACCACGACGACGGTTTTGATGATGAGGATGGAGTTAACATTGGTTCTGACTCCATCCCCACACAGTCCTTCGAATGAGACTAGAGGTTCCGTGTGTGAACGCACGCACAGCATCTTGCACACACGTCAAATCCCATCACCAACTTTCGGAAGAGAAGGCCAGTTTGGCCGTTGGTATGGATGACACGTGACACATAGTATGCACCTTCCCGAAGATGGAGCATGGCTGCCTTAATGGCAGGATAAAAAATGGTCATACACACAAAACTCCACTGCCTGTCTATACAGGCAGTGTCCGCAGGAGTATCAGCCTGCGTACGCAGAAAGAAAGAAAGAAAAGAAAAAAATATGATGATGATGGTGATGATTCTCGTGTGGTAATGGTGGCGGTGTGATCGTGTTCCACGGGTAAATACTGGGAGCTGTTCCTACTAACAGCAAGGAAATGACAGACTTTGGTGAATCGCGTACTCTACCTATACATTAGGCTATCAGAAGAGAGACACAAGAAAAGCAAAGACGGAGTTTAAACAGTCTGGTGATTTTTGAAAACTTCTTTCCTTTTTGACTTCGATACAAACGAAACAAGATACATGTTGTCGTTCAAGGCGTGAAGTAAAAAAGAGAGAGACAGC